>JAVSCE010013497.1:372500-460026 GCA_032199065.1 Smutsia gigantea
GAGCTGGGGTATATTGTTGCCTTTGAGGGCTGTCGGCTCTTCCGCATGGCGGGAAGGGCTCACAGTCAACTCGGGGCTGGCCCCTAGCCCCTTCTAGCAAGGAAGCCTCTGTTTTGGCCTCCAGAGGTCAGCAAAGAATCCAAGTGAAAGTGATTTCTAACCCATATTTACAGAAGAATTATTTATCCCACATATTACCTCAGGGACTTTATAAAGAGCTCATTTGAGTCTCTGTATATTAGTGCATTGTGAGCAAGTAGGTCAGCTGACTCACACTGAGTAATCAACTTTCCCTTATCCCCAATCCCTGAGGAAGAATTTAGCTAGCATGGCCCCCTCTTCCCTCTGCAGAGTACTTCATTGAGCTCCTTCTATCACTAGGGCAACTAGCAACAAAGGTATTTGCAGTCGGTAGGTCCCGGTGAGTGGGTTTGGATTGGGAAGTTTGTGAAGCCATTTTCTTGGCTTTTATTATTGTTGTTGTTGTTGTTATTTTAGAATTATGCTGAGGGACCTTGGGTTCAGGATTAACACTGTCACTACTTTGGCGGCAACAAAAATCCATGGGGATCTTTCTAACCAACTAATCATCTGTAAACAAAACACACTCCATCTAAGAAAACAGAATGAAGTTACTTCCATGATTGTACCCTCATCAGTTCTTAGGAAAATGAATTAGGATGTAAAGACGGGGTCATCTTGCTGTTCCCAGGTGAGAAAGGAAAAGCAGACTCACTGCTTGTGTACTTAATGGTGAGGGCATGTTACAGTTCGGGAATATGATTTAGAAGAAACACGTACTTTGAAAAGATTCAAATTAGAATGCCCCAGACCTACTAATCCAGGAAGGTGTCATGTTGGAGCCATTCCTTCAGCTTCAGGGTTGGGTGGGGAGTGGGTATCTGATTTGAAACAAGGAGTTGATTCCATGTATAATTAAAGAAGTACTTACTTCTGATCCTTATAAACTAAAAAGTGAATTAACAGTTGGCTCAGAAACACCAATTTCAAAAATACTAATTTCCTTTGTAAACAAAAAATTGTTGTTTGCTAGAATAGACACAAATATGATTGTCAAAATTATTCTAGCTGAATGAGGAAAAGTATACTTTGTATTTGACAACTCTAACTGGATTTTTAAATCCACCATGGAAAGGCCTGGGAACTTCACCAGAGGAGTATTGAAGCTTGATGCTGATTGTTGGAATGTTTTCCTCCTTAGAGAAAATAATTTCTGAACTACTTATCATTAATTTTAAAACCCTTAAGAAACAGCTTAGAGTCTTTGAAATGTCTTAGGTCCCAAAGCCTTTCCCTTGGGCCCAGGTGTTGCCATCGTCTCCACCTGGCCTGAAATGCCTGCCTGCTTGGTTCCTGGGGTCCTGGCAGAGGGCAGAGAGGACGAAGAGCAACAGCTTCTATGTACATGACTGGTCTGGTGAAGATGAATCCCCGGCTCTCCCTGCACTGAAGTGCCTCATAGTTTACAGGGATCACAAATACAGTTTGTCTATTTATGAACAAACATTCCCTCTCAAAATAGTCCCAACTTGATTACCATGTCAGTGACACTGAACTACTTACTCTGAGTTGCTTTTTTGTGATTTATTTTTCCAGGACAGTAAATTTAGATATGAAGTCTTCATTATACTCAACATTAAAATCAACTTGTAAAAATTCCTAATCTGAGTCTTCTTCCCTTTTTTTGTTATTCTGTTGTTTTCAGTTAAAAAAGGAAACCCAGGATGTATATGAAGAAAACCTTCATTACCCTCTTCTGCTTATTTTAACCAAAAATGGATAGAAGATGAAGAAAAAGCCAGGGCACGGGGACTATTTTCACACAGACGGAAATCTGGAACGGGCATAATGTGCAGCAAGCCGTCGGCTTCCCCGGATTTGCCAGCCCCCAGAACTCGGGCCCCACCACCTTTGTGACATTCCACATGTGGGTTAGGAGCCCACCTGTCCTCACCCACACCCTTCCCCAGCCATCCTGGACTCCCTCCCTTGTTCACTCTGCTTGTTGCTCTTCCTGCACCAAACCTTTGTTTGTCTTTAGATAAAAGCTATAAACAGCTTGAGATTTGAATTGGATTTGTGAGCGACATAAGTCTTTTTCCCTTTAATTGAAACAGAATTTCTCTCAGTGATTGCCACCCCCCCTTTTAAAAAAATATCTTGATCTTTATTTTATTTTGGTGATGGTACTTTTTAATCTGTAAACACAGCAAACATGATACTTTCCCGGGTTAAAAAAAAAGGGGGGGGGCATATCTTTCTGTTCATCCTCAAATTAATTGTAATAAATCTGCTATCTTTTTTTCTGGCTCTCTTGCTCATTCTCTTTTTCCTTTTAAACAGGATGTTTTTTTTTTTTTCCCCCTCTGGATGTATAAGAAATGACTACATCAGCCCAAAGCCTCATAAACTGACCGTTTGTCCTCTGGACACAATAGCGTGGCCAGCGCTCTGCTCCTCCTCTCCAATTATGTGTGATTAGTCTCAATGTGTTGTGTCAAGGAGGAGGAGTGCGCGGAGTGCTTATTATCTGTTTAGGTACAAGAAGAGCACATTTAGACTCTGACTATGAATGAAAAGCGAGCCTGTATCAGGGCTCCAATCTAACTGCTGCTGTTCTCCAGGACTCTTTCAAAATAAGTCCTCCCAGAGAAATTTTGAATAAACGGTTGATAAACTAGATTGCAACCAGGGGGAGTTTTTAAGAATTCAATCACAGTTATCTCATTTAAAGTCAGCTATATTGCTATATGCTGTGATTCAAGTGTGTGTGGTAAACATTTAATAGGTGCTACCTAGGATTAAGAGAAAATGACTTCTGCAAGGAACCCAAGCATATTTTTGCCTAGTGCATCCACGAGATGCTCTCATGCCTTTTGTGGAAATGTTTATCTGTAAGGAATCATCTGTGCTGACTTTAGCAGTAATGTCATTAGTAGGTTAGTTATATATCCTCCTATCTCTGTGTATTTAGTCTAATACAATTACAGTGGTAGGTGGGAGATGGGGGTGGAGGGGAGAGTGAATCCTTTTGCATGTTAAACAAACTTAGCTGTCATCAAAACAGCGATTCTCAAATGTCTTCTCTGTTCACTTCTATCATCAAACAAATTTTTCACCATCAGTTTGCATGTCCTCGTATTCACCACTTTTTCTGCTCCATTAGAGCACCTAGATGGATCTCGGAAGGCATAGGTCAAGTCGCAGTTAGATCATACATTTCTTTCTCACAAAAACTTGAATTGCAATGCCAAGTGATGGGCTAACATCACAATAACAGCAATTTATTCCTCTTTGGATAAAACAGCAGTCTATTCTCAGTGCTAGATAAAGACCAGGGCGATGCAAACCAGCCATTTAGCTGAGTGGTGCAGCTAGTGGCAGTTCTCCTTGGGCGACTGTATAGGTTGCACACGGGCTTCATATTTTCTTGTTTAAAAATTAGAATTTGGAATGTTTTAAAAGGCAACACAGGTAGTTCCATTTATACTGGTGGAAATACAGCAGAAATGATTTCTTCTGTAAAACCTGCTACCAAATCTGCCGGACAAAGAAAATCCATCCCTGTTAGTACCACCTAAGATGGTCCTCTTCTTTTTTCCCCCTTTTAAAATACAGAACAGCAGAATCATGAGAATATTTCCACTTTTTGCTCATGAAAATACATAAACTGGCAAGAATTCAATTTGCACTATGTGTGTTGTGAGTGTAGAAGTCCAGTGTTTATTTCTCTGGGAGAAATAGTATTTTAAAAAGTGAACTAGTAATTTTATTTTTTTAATACCTGAGAGTGGCTTGTACAGTTACCTAAGCTTGAGACAGGGTATAGGAAATCAGCTGTTCTTAGAAAGAGATACCTAGTAAAGAAATATGCTTATTGTGTGACTAAAACCTTGTCCTGTAACATATAAAGGGCTTTCATAGATTTTTATAGGATCCTCGCCTGGAAATATCTCTAGCCCAGGCTCTTTGGAAGTTTGTGAAGTAACTAATGTTTTACGTTACTGAATAATTTAAAAGTGGTTCTTTTTCTCAAATTTTAATGAAATGCCAACATTAAGAAGGGAAAGATATGGCTGCTTTATAAAGTTTGTCCATTTACATTTCTTTTGAATTTGTGATTAGGAACTATTTTATGCATCAGTATTGGATCGTATAATTTCAAGTGAAATGCCCCATCCCATAATTGTCTCTTATGCATGCCTTTGTTTCAAAAGGAAGCCTGTCTGCTTGGGAATCATTAGAATGATACTCTGCTTCCTCGTGTACTTAGATCTTCTATTTAAACCCCTCATTTTTCTTTGTCATACTAGGTAGATTTCGTTGGATATAAAAATGTTTCTAAAATCACTCATGGTCAGTTCTAATGCAGTGTTATGAACAGCGACATACAACTTGGTTATAAGAAATATATTTTATTTTATAGCAAGACATATGCTGTGCATTGGGATAAAAGTGCCCGGAAAAGATTACCTAAGAGGTTGATGCTATTTTGTATAAATTGTGTATTTTGTTGGCTTTTTGACTGAGCATGAAAATGTAACTTCCATTAGGGAAGGGTAATTTAGGTGCTCAGTATTGAGCGGAAAACTTGTCGGGCCATAAAAGCTTTTCTGGCTGGTTCCTCGGGTGTTTGCAGAGAAGAGCCGCCCACCCCTTGCTGATTTTCCCTTTGGCTTCAGGATGGGCCGAATTTACCACTGCATACCTGTTGAATCAATTTGGGGGATCCAGCAGTTAACTGAGTGAATGGAAGGATTAGTGGCCTCTGAGCCCTATTTCAACAGCCAGGTGGCTGTCCTGAACCAGTTAACTGCTTTTGACAGTTGAAGAACCTGGTTTTAATACCATAGGCAGGAGGTTGATGTGGTGGGGTTTTTTTTTTTTCCCTTCTCCCCGCTACCAAAATGGAACATACTTTCTCCTAAGGGCTAGAGGGCTTTTTAAAATAGGAATGGACCGTCGGCTCCCTCAGCCCAGCTTCCATGAAGCCTGTCTTCTTGCTTAGTCAGCATCCGACTTGTTTCCAGTCTATGCCAAACAATTTGGTGGCACTGTCTGGGAAGGACCCTTTCCACTTAGACTCTGGGGGAGGGGCAGGATGCCCACACAGGAGAGGGGATAATGCATATGTAGAAACACATACATACACACACACTTAAAGGGAGGATGAGGCCGTGTAGACCCTAGATCTGGGCTCCAGTTCCCAGATTCCAGACATATTCCTTCCCCCAGATTAAAATCTCCTGAGTTCAGACTGTATGAAATGTCACAATCATGCAGAGTGTACCCCATAGAAGAGAGACTGATTTGAAAATCAGACTGGATCTCCTGAGAAACTCAGTTTAGACAGAGGACAAGTATATTTTCCTGAGTGTGCTCTTTCCAAATCAGAAGGGAGCCCTGTTGGTATTTAACAAACCATTAAGCCTAAAATGCCACTTTTAATTCTCAGAGTTTGTTTTGCCCAGGCTGCGGCTGGATGCTCGCTCTGCCCTGGAAGTCTGTGCATTTGAAGTCTGTATTTTGCCTTTTTTGGTCTCCCTTGACTTTTCAATTAATACATTTTTTAATAGTTAAAGTAGATCATACTGTGACTTTTAAAATGTCAACAAACTTGGGAACAGAAATGTAACAAAATGGCTAATAGGAGATTCAATAGTTAATAGAGGGCCTGAAGTGCGAGCAAATACAGTAGCTGTATATTGGAAACTGTGCAAGTGAAGATGGCTTTAGTATTGCAAACTGAGGAAGAAAATTGTTTTTAATTAGCACCTTCATAAGAACTGCTGATTAATACTGTTTTGTTTGGTGAAAAGCTTTCAGCTGAGTAATTTGTACAGCCATTACAACAGTTTTGTTAGAGCGGGACTCCTGTTGTTAAACACAAACAGCAGATGATAATGGTGGAAGATGAGTTTGTCATGTAACAATTTACCTTATTGAAAAACGCTTTATATAAAACCCAATACAGTAGGTACCAGCAGAAATCACATATTTTAAATCTTTCCCAAATTGCAGTGTGCCATGCTTGTGGCTTTTTTTTTTCCCAAGGACTAGAAGCAGATTTTATATCATTTAAAATTATATACACAATTTAAAGGTGGTGTAGCATGGACAGACCCCTTTCTCAGAGGCGGTTTTACATCAGAGCAGTAAAGTGGCCGTGTATTCAAACACTTTCTAACTACACAAAGCAGGTTGTAAAATGGAATCCTAATTAAATAATGTTACCCAAAGCTAAATTTACATTGGGGCTGGATGTAAAGAAGTAAGAATTGGTGTTTCTGCCTTAGGTGGGTTTATCACACATAGGATCTTTAAATATATATATATATATCTTTCTCAAAGGAAGTTTAATAAACGTTTTTTTTCTCCCCTGACCTACCTGCTTTAACCAACTAGGGAAAAGAGTGCCCATTCAGTGAGACCTGTCCAGGGAATCAGAGGCTGATTCAGAGAACTCCCATCAAATGGATATTGCATTAGCCAGAAGCATGGGAATTTTTTTCCTTTTAAATAAAATGCAATGGTAAAGCATATTTGCATTAAAATATTACACTAACCAAGGCTGGTAAGAACTGTAAATTATTGGAGTGGCGTAATAGAGCATGAGTTTTTTTTTTTTTAGACAGGCCTTCGGGGTAATAACAAGGGTTGAGGCTCACGACAGTGCCAAATAAGCTTTAGACAGCATAATAGTCTGCAAAGAAAGCCACAGAGCACTAATGTGAAGGAAGAGCTGTCCACCACATGCAGCAAAAATCACCAAAGGTCATTTTATGGTAGCAATTGTGACATAAAATTGGTGGTCATGCTACATGTCTAATACTCAGCACAGCTTTATAAATGATGGGCCCCTAGCGATGGCTGTCATTAAGTGCTTTCATCATAATAAACTTTAAACTGTTGGCTTTATGAATCGCCAGCTAGCTTCAGCTGTTCGTTGGATGGAGCTTGCAGTGCCTTAAGTGTGACAAGACCTATTAGGAATTGCAACCATGTTTCAAGCGTACTTGGCTTCCCTACTCCTGGGGTGATTGCTGCCTATTAAATGGCGTCTGGGAAGATTTTCCTCCAGCAATCTCTGATCAAGAGCTTTTTTGGGCTTTGACCTGCATTTCCTTCAAGACTTTCTCTAAGGAGTTTTATAAGAGCAAAACTCCAGAGGATTTATAGCCACTTCTGATTAATACCTTTCCAGTTTTTCTAGCAACTCTCCCACTGCTGCATAGAGAAAAGCTTTCATTGTTCCTGAGGTGCTTATTTGTGACCTTTTCTCTGCTTCCTGATTCCCTCTAACGTGTTCTCTCAGCGAAATCCTCGGGGTGGAACCAAGACAGTCGGTAAAGTTGTTACAGCTGGAGAGACAGAGCAGGAAAGAGGGAGGCTTTTATACTTTTAAAGAATTACAAGCCGTGCAGCCTGGCCCCGCCCATTTAAAAATACCGCTGTGACGTCACCCTCCGCTCCGGGTACCAAACTCATCCTTAATGAGCCCTGGGAGTAAACTGAGCCGACACATTAAGATTTCATGATTCAAATTACACTTCGATTAACCTTTGGCATAGGAAGTCTTTTAGTTTCTATAAATCTTACAGTGGCTTACCGTCCGTCCTACTGATGTGAATAATAGATGCTTGGGGAAATCGCTCTTTAAAAACCCAGGGTATTTAATTTACAAGGTTTAAATACACATTTCAGACTCACTTAGCAAGAACTTTGATTACTTCTTGTTGTTTTTTCTAACTTGGAGGTCGCCCCCTCCCCTCACCTCCAGTTTTCTTCTGCTTGACTCCAGTGTTTTTTAGAGATCGTAAAAGCCTTCAATGTCTAAGTCCCTGTCTTAATACTCTTATTAGTCTTTCTTTTAAGCTATGTAAGGTCCTAAGGATAGTTACGGGAATGTCTCAGGTGTGGACCATTACACAATTAAATTAGCAAACCTCGGAGGGACTGGATTAGAACTCCGCAGGGAACACCTGGGGATTCGAGCGCCTAGCCTAGTTTCTGAATGGCAGGGCTCTCGCTGTGAATAGAGAGGGTCTGCGGCTTGGTAGTCTCGGTCACAAACTTGTCTTACCAGATAAAGTATTGCAGGCTTAACCATTTCTTTCTGGGAGTAGGCTTCTGGGGCTGTCAGGGTGAACAGGAAAACCATCAACGAGTGTGTCAAAGGGAAAACAGGAGTCGGAGGACTGTGGCTTTGCGCACACAAAGGCATCCGCCCTGCCCGCCCTGCGAGCCAGCCAAGGGCAGCCAAGTGCATTTCGAGGCTGCTGCCCAGGTGCAGGGGGTGGGGGTGGGGCGGGCTGCAGAATGCCCCAGAACAAAGGCGCCTCCAGGAGCCTGTGCACAGGTCACCTGCTGCCTCCAGGGCAGACTAAGGAGGACTGGAGAGGGCATTTGGAGGAAATGGTGCTGTTCTTCTCTAGGAAATCAATTCGTCCTTACTTTGATAGGACATTTTGCCCTCTCTGTTTGGAGGTCCTAGACAAACGTGCTTCCGGGTCTCTCAAAATCAGTTATTATCAGGCCCTGTTTGAAGAGGCGGCACCTCTCCTTGCCGGTGCCCCTTCAATAGCCCGTGCCCCCTGAAAATCTCATTCTGCTCTCTGCAATTTCTTAGTTCCCCTTTCTCCTTCCTTTGGGCTCTCCCGCCCCTCTCTACCCAGGCCTCTTTCATAATTAGGCTGGAAGTGGAACTTTCCCCCACTCCCTTACTTTGAGATTTCTTTTTTCCCAGTGACCTGGGCTGCACTTTGCCCCCACTCCCTGCCTGCCAATCTCTTCAGAGTGGCGGCCTCTCTCTTTCCATTCTTGCACGTTCCCCCTCCTTCAGAGCCCCGGGAGGCCCAGCCTCCCAGAATCCGATCTCCTCCCAACACGGCAGCTCCCCTGCGGAGGAAGGAAGAGGCCTACTCAGAATGAATGGCTGGTAAGGAGGTTTTTAATTTGTCTGGAGCTACAAGAAAAAAGCCTCAGAGTAGCGCCCCTCCCTCACCTCGTTTGGAAGCCCCTCTCCCTTCCGGGTGGGCCCTGTCACCTCGCCGGTACTAGGCTAGGTCCACAGGGAAGATTTAGCAGAGGGATCTGAAAATACTGGGTGTGTGAAAATCCCCTAGTCAACCTAGATATTAAGGACACTGCTTTGTAAATGACATTCTGTTTTTTGATTGTTTGCAGCCCACTAATATGAGAGATTTGGAAATTTAGCATGTTTCTGCCAGATAGGATCAGAAAGTGATCTCAGCCTGTCATTGTCTTCATTTGCAATGGGCCTTCTGATGGCTAAGCTCTCCTTGCGCTTGGGGAAATGTCACCCTGCTGTTCCCAATGCAAAAGACACTCCATTTAAAAGCTTTGCTCACCTGACCTATGGTTTCACCTCCAGGTGCATTAGCCTTCATTTTCCTTCACAGGCTTTATTTTTAGGAGCAAGGCCACAGCCCTGACAGGCCTGTGTTTTGAGTGGAAGTCTCGTGCTCTCTTTTTCCTTGGCCAAAACACTTGTATAAGTAGCATCTCTTGTTGCTAAGAAAGAAGAATGAGGCAGCTCACAGCTCCTGAGCTGTCAGAGGTGTTTCCTCTCTTTCAAGGTACTCCTGGCCAGCCCACTTCAGGCCCTGATGGTGACCTGGACTGGTGACAGAGGTCTCAGGGTCTCCATCTTGCGTCCCTCTGGCTGTTGGTGTTTTTCCAAAGGCAAGTCACTCTCAGGCTCCTAGGAGAGGACATAAAGGAAAATGGGCTGCAGGGGAAAGAACAGACTCGGCAGCAGGATTATCAGTTTCTTCCTCTTTGACCTAGATAATTTAATTTCCCATTTCATGCTAAATTCTGAAGTATCCAAGGTAAAAACATTCCATTATCAGGGCCTGAGATTTTGATTACCTAGGGAATTAGAATTTTCTAGCACTGCCAAGAAAGAGTACCACATTAGCTCATACCCAGAGAATACTTAGTACTTCTCAGGTGACTTTGTCTCGTGAGGTTCTGGAATGACCCTCATGTGTCACCTGGCTCTGCTCTGCCTTGTTCAGGCTGAATCCTGGGCGGTTATCTCAGGCACCACCGTGGGAGAGAGAGGAGCAGTGGGGGCCTGAGCTCCTCCATTTTTATTTGCTTATCTAATAAATGTCTCCTTTGTGTTTGTCACCCTATTAGATGCTGGGGGTCTAATAGTGAACATAAAGCTCCCATTACATTCGGGGGCCTAATGAGAAAAACATAATTGCTCTCCACACGTAGCTTGTGTTCTAAATGATAAACAAATGTGCTAGTACGTTTACAAAATAATTATAAATTGTGATTACATTCAATGAAAAACAGATAGGGTCTTACTGGTAGACAATAATAGAGGTCCCTACTTGAGACAGGATGGAGAGAGAAAGCCTCTCGGGGGTCTCAATTGTGAGAAGGTACAATGATATAAAGTGATGATGTTGGGGTGAGGCACTCAGGCAGAGGGCAGGTGGAAGGCAGGCCCTGAGGTAGGCCAGAGCTCATTGCCTCTGTGGAATGGGAGGGAGGCCGGGATAGCTGGGGCCTTGTGAGGAGAGAGGTAAGGTGGTTGAGGGCTGCCTGTACAGCGTGCAGTGAGTTTGGGTTTTATCTGGGATCTGACAAGTAGCCATTGAAGGGTTTGGAGGGGTGAGAATGACATAATCAGATGTACGTACATTTTTAAAAGATCACAATGTTAGAGGGAGGGCAGTTTAGGGGAAATGGAGATTCTGATCACGAGGGTCCTGTAACATTGTGGTCCTGGTGAAAGACAACAGCAATAGGGACTGGGGACACAGGTGACAATGGGGAAAGAGGAACCAAACAATTCTAAGTGTTTTTGACCTAGCATTCATTAGGTCAAATTAGGCTTTGCTGGTGGCCTTCTCATAAAATTTCAGGAAAGGATATGGTTGGGCAACCTTAGAGTCTGTCTGAACCTACTGCTTTGGGAATACAAGGCCTGTTGCTCCAATCATCTGCCCATTGCAGACAGGACAGAACCTCCACATGCTCCACTTCCAGCTTCATGAGCTGCAAGGTTATGGACACTTGAGCACAGGGTCTTCACATCATGCTGCCTTCTTGGCCCCCAGACTGGCCCTGCCTAATATCCTCTTACACTCTCAGAGAGGGAGGTAGCAGGGGCTAGATGGCACAGGGCTGTAAGACTAGAAGCCCATTTCTATTCTTTTCCTGGATATAACTCCCAGGCTATAACAATCCAGCCACACTGTCTTTGTAGGCATCCAGCACTCAGGGGTACTCAGGGAAAAACCCAAGGAGGTCAGAGACTGGCCCCTGGCCTGGTCATGGGCCCCCCACTGAGCTCAGTAGATGCACAGCAGGTAATCCCCTGTGTGGCAAGGTTTGAAGAACACAGGAAAGCTCTTGGGTGGGAAAGAAATGTGTCATTGATACTGAAATTCTACCACCACACATCTTCCCCTTAGTTCAAGGCAGGGGCCACTGTTAAAATGAAGCTCCTCTTAAATCAGAAAAACAATTCCATTCACAAATGCATCAAAAAGAATAAAATACCTAGGAATAAACCTAACGAAGGAAGTGAAAGACCTATACCCTGAAAACTACAAGACACTCCTAAGAGAAATTAAAGAGGACACTAACAAATGGAAATTCATCCCATGCTCTTGGCTAGGAAGAATAAATACTGTCAAAATGGCTATACTACCTACAGCAATCTACAGATTAAATGCAATCCCTATCAAAATACCAACAGCCTTCTTCAATGAACTGAAACAAATAATTCTAAAATTCTTATGGAACCACAAAAGACCCCAAATAGTCAAAGCAATCCTGAGAAGGAGGAATAAAACAGGGGGAATTATGCTTCCTGACTTCAAGCTCTACTACAAAGCCACAGTAATCAAGACAATTTGGTATTGGTACAAAAACAGACCCACAGACCAGTGGAACAGAATAGAAAATCCAAACACTAACCCAAACATATACAGTCAATTAATATTTGATAAAAGTGCCTTGGATATACAATGGGGAGATGACAGCCTCTTCAGCAGCTGGTGTTGGAAAAACGGGACAGCTACATGTAAGAGAATGAAACTGGATCATTGTCTAACCCCATACACAAAAGTAAATTCAGAATGGATCAAAGACCTGAATGTAAGTCATGAAACCATAAAACTCTTAGAAAAAAACATAGACAAAAATCTCTTGGACATAAACATGAGTGACTTCTTCATGAACATATCTGAAGGGAAACAAGGGAAACAAAAGCAAAAATGAACAAGTGGGACTGTATCAAGCTGAAAAGCTTCTGTACAGCAAAGGACACCATCAGTAGAACAAAAAGACATCCTACAGTATGGGAGAATATATTCATAAATGACGTATCCCATAAGGGGTTGACATCCAAAATATATAAAGAACTCATGCACCTTAACAAACAAAAAGCAAATAATCCAATTAAGAAATGGGCAGAGGACATGAATAGACACTTCTCCAAAGAAGAAATTCAGATGGCCAACAGGCACATGAAAAGATGCTCCACATCGCTAATCATCAGAGAAATGCAGATTAAAACCACAATGAGATATCACCTCACACCAGTGAGGATGGCCAACATCCAAAACACAAACAACAACAAATGTTGGCGAGGATGTGGAGAAAAGGGAACCCTCCTACACTGCTGGTGGGAATGCAAATTAGTTCAACCATTGTGGAAAGCAGTATGGAGGTTCCTTAAAAAACTCAAAATAGAAATACCATTTGACCCAGGAATTCCACTCCTAGGAATTTACCCTAAGAATGCAGCAGCCCAGTTTGAAAAAGACAGATGCACCCCTATGTTTATCGCAGCACTATTTACAATAGCCAAGAAATGGAAGCAACCTAAGTGTCCATCAGTAGATGAACGGATAAAGAAGAGGTGGTACATATACACAATGGAATATTATTCAGCCATAAGAAGAAAACAAATCCTATCATTTGCAGCAACATGGATAGAGCTAGAGGGTATTATGCTCAGTGAAATAAGCCAAGCGGAAAAAGACAAATATCAAATGATCTCACTCATATGTGGAGTATAAAAACAAAGAAAAAAACTGAAGGAACAAAACAGCAGCAAACTTACAGAACCCAAGAATGGACTAATAGTTACCAAAGGGAAAGGGACTGGGGAAAATGGGCGGGAAGGGAGGGATAAGAGGGAAAAAGGGGCATTACGATTAGCAGATGTAATGTTGGGGGGGGTACGGGGAGGGCAGTACAACTCAGAGAAGACAAGTAGAGATTCTATAGCATCTCACTACGCTGATGGACAGTGACTGTAATGGGGCTGGTGGGGGGGACCTGATGAAGGGGGTAGTTTAATAACCATAATATTGCACATGTAATTGTAGATTAATGATACAAAAAATAAATTATATAAAATAAAAAAAGAAAAAATGTTGTAGTAAGGGTTATGTGTTATTTCACAAAACTTTAATAAATCATGTATATAGGTAAAAAAAAAAATGAAGCTCCTCTTGGGAAAAGTGACACTCCAATGGTCCTTGGTATGAAAGATTTGGGAAGAGGCCCTAATGGGGATGAGGAAGTGCAATGGGAGGGGAAGGAGAGCACACTGGACCGAGAGGAAGTAAGCGGGCCCCAGCGGGGAAGGAGCAGTAATGGGAGAATCCAAGTGTCAAAAGCCCCTCACCAGCTTCACAGTGTTACGTGGAGCCTGCGGGCCGTCCTGATTCATCTGTGTACACCATGTGACTGCGTGTTTTCCCTGTGCACAGGCATATGGGATGAGGCAGGTAGGGTCTCTGCCCACATGGTGCTCATAAAGTCATTGCGGAGACAGAGCATGTCCTCAGATATGACAGATCCATTGAAAAGGACTGGCAATGGGCTGTAATTGCAACAGAAGGAGCAATTGCATTACAGAAGAAGAGGCAGAATTTCTATTAGGCCTTAGAAGTTGTGGGAATAGGAGGAAAGGCCCCATCAGGGGCATGAAGCTCACAGACTAAGGCACTCAGGGAGATTTCAGGAAATGTTTGACTTGGCAGAAATGAGGTTGAATGAGGTAGAGATGCACCCATCCTATGGATATTCACAGTGCCTAACAGGGGCCAGGCACTGAGTAGTGAGCCAGAGTAGTGAGCCAGACTGACAAATTCCCTGATCTCGTGGAGTGGCATCCTAGTGGCATCCCAGTGTATGGCATACTACATGTACTCCAGTGAAGGCAATAAAACGAGCTGGTATTTCAGGAAGTGACTGGGCCTCCTTTAGATACAAGGTCAAGGAGATCCCCCGAAGGAGGCAGCATTTTGGCTGAAAACTAAATAACAAGAAAGAGCCAACCTTTGGAGATTGAAGGGAAGAGCCTTCCACGCAGAGGCAACAGCAAGTGCAAAGGCCCTGAGGCAGAAGGCAATCTGGAGAGCCTGGTGGGGCAGCGTGGAGCACAATGAGCCAGCAGCCAGTGGCTTGAGACGAGGAGTGTATAGGACCTTGTAAGCCATGGAGGGGAAGCTGGATCTTACCTTAGTGGGAAGCCACTGGGGGAATTTTAAGAAGAGGTGTGATGTGGTCTTGATTTCTCTGTTTAGAGGCTCACTTTAGCTGCTATGAGGAGAATGGGTGGTGCAAGAGAGCAAGTAGAAGTCCCCGTGAGATGCTGTTATAGTCGTTCAGGCAGGAGGTGACAGTGAGGGGAGAATAGAGAGCCAGCTGAGGCTGGAGAGTGACGCAAGGGCATCTATCTGGCTGAGAGGGCTGGAGTTTCTCTACGAACAGTGGGGGCCATTAGGGCGGCTGACATGATTTGACCTTGCAAGGACCTGGAGTGGATGTGTCCCTGCACTAGGGGACGTGGACATGGAAACCGAGTCCCAGCTCTGTCTTTGGTGTGTACGACAAGTGCAGGACCTTCCCAGGGCCTGGAGACCCAAGCCTGGCCTCCGGATGGGCCCTGAGAGCCTGAGGGTGCTGGCCCCTGAGAGCAGGGGTGGAGCCTCATTCCCTGAA
Source organism: Smutsia gigantea (assembly GCA_032199065.1). Lineage (NCBI taxonomy): Eukaryota > Metazoa > Chordata > Mammalia > Pholidota > Manidae > Smutsia > Smutsia gigantea. The sequence continues at coordinate 387,531 of JAVSCE010013497.1, forward strand.
GTGGCCTAGCACCTGGCACCGAGTGGTTGGTGACAGAAGGGAGGAAGGAGGCTGGACAGAAACCAGCTCAAGACATTTCCCCAGCCCCGTCTCTAACCCTCTTCAGGAATTGGCAGAAATGTTACAAACCTCCCAGGAAGCACTTCTAAAGTTGTCTTCAGAGATCACATGTCCTACAATCATTGTACTATATAAAAGGCAGAAAACTCCACTTGAGGCTTGGAAGGACCCATGAGGAAATAGCAGAACGTCACATCGCGGAACATTTCCTGCGTGCCAGGCACTGTGCCAAGTGCTTTATGTTATTAACTCACTTTTGCTTCACATCCATCCTCAGACATTGTTGCTGTGACTCTCCCCCTTGTTACAGGGTGAGGAGGTGGAGGCTCAGAGAGGTGAAGTGGCCTGCTCAAGGAGAGGGCAGCTGGCTGCCCAACCATCTCTGGCCTCAAATCATTTCTGCAGAAGAAATGACGTGCCCAGATAAACCCTGGCCATCCGCCTGTGATGCCCCTGCCCCAAGGAGAGGCCCACTGAGAAAGGAGGTTTATAGGTTAACTTGGGTGCAAAGGGAAAGAAGGGCTGAACTCCCAGGGCTTGGTCAGTGAACAGGGAGACTTGTCAGAGCAAAACAGCAGCTGAGAGCCATGTCTGAGCAAAAGGCCCTTAGCTCAGTGGCTTGGTTGCACTCAGTTTGGCCAGATCGGACAGTCCTCTCCAGATGCTGACACACCTGAGCCCAAACCACAGACAGACTGGGAGTCAGCCACCCATCATAAGTTGTGTGCCAAGCTTTCACTCCACACACACACACACACACACACACACACACACACACACACACACACACACACACCCCACCCTACCCCCCCCAACCCCACCCCCCGCTTGAAACGTTTTATTCTTTTCTTTGGACTTTAGGCTCTAGCCTCCCAGGACCCAAGTGGTAGCTAATAGTTGGGTGGGCCTGGTGACCAGTCTTTTCTAAAATCACCTTAAATGCTTCCTTTGCCTTGGGACTTGATTGCCAACCCCTGACACAGACAATGGGCGATTGGTTAGAATTTCTCAGGTGATGTCAAGCGCTGTGGCCCCAGCAGCTGCTCCTCACGGGGTCACTTGCGGCTCAGCTGGGCTGGGGTTAGGCTCAAGGGCCGCCTGGTCAGCTATGCCAGGGACTTCCTTCTCTGTGTTGCCTTCCCTTCTTCATTGGCAGGGTAGAAACCACATTTTTGACAGGGAAATCAAGTGTGTTGGTGCGATGATTCACCGCCTTTCACTGTGGTTGACCTGCTGCTGACCATCCCTACTGCAGGGATGAAAATTAAGGTGAACAGAAGCCAAGGGGAAACAGAGCCGGCACACGACCTCCTTAGGAGGGATCACCATCGCTGTGGGGACAGAACAAAGGATGGGTCTTCCCAAGGAAGCAAGAGGCAAAAAGAAGACCAAGAATCAGCTGACATGCTGTGAGTAGGAACAAGAAAACTGTACCGATGATCCACAGGGAAACTATTCTTGGGTAATTCTGACTCTCAGCTCAGAGAAGCCCACACACAACTCCATCTCTGGGGTGCCTGTCACCTCGCTGCCTGGGTGCCAGGTAGAGGAGGAAGATACAGAAAATTCCATTCCCTTTCAGCACATTTGATATCACTACAACCATTTGTTTTTTAATCAAGCATATTTAGATATATCTTTCTCTTTGAAGAGGCAACGAAGGAGGAGTGTGAGGGTCTCAGAGGACCTTGGAGCTTGGTCATGGAGCGCGAGCACTTGGGGTGGGAGAGCCCTCATCCCAAAGGTCTGTGTTGCCTGCCAGGCTCAGAACAGACAGAGTTTATCTGGTTGCTTATCTGCTCAGCATTCACTTCCTGAAAAATTTGTGTAAGTTAGGACTAAACAACATTCACTGATGTCAGCTGACTATGAAAGATTTAGATTTTTCCACTTTTGATGTTGCTGACCTGACATCAACCACTCAGGAATCCTGCTCAGGCTTGTTGCAAGGGGCCTCCAGAAAGGAGCTGAGTGCACAGAGGTATTTACCCAGCTCCTTCCATCCCAAATTAAATATTCAAATTGGGTTTGTTCTGAGGCATTGTTAAGGTTTGAGCTTTAATTTAATGGAAATGGCATTGTCCCCGAATAAAGGTTTCATTAGGCCAGCCCGAAAACTTTCCCCATTATCCTCTGATAGAAACAGTCTGTGTGACAGCCTACCCGTCATAATCCCCGGCTTCAGATTTATGGTGACAAAAGACTCTTAATACTGAAAATGTTCGGGGGGAGGAGAAACACTTTCCAAACAAGGGGTCTCTCCCTTCCAGGCCAGGTAACAAAGGGTCAGGAGGAATTTGGTGGAGCCTCCTGGCCACCTGCCGGTTAAGCCCGTGGTCAGTAGATTAACTGCAGCTCTGACTGAGTGTTTGGAAAGGCAAGTTACATGGCAGAGCAAACAAAATTCAGAGTGTGCTTTACACATGGTAATCCCAAATTTAATAAGAGCCTTACCACTGGGAAGCCAGAGCCAAAAAGGTAGCTGAGGGTGGGGCTCTATTGTGCCCAGCCAGGAATGTCGCTGTTGGTTCTGGGTAGCCTCTGGACCATCCTCCAGGGGGCCTGTGGCCTCAGTTAACAGAATTCCTTCTGGTCCCTTGGGTGAGTCAGCTGTTTTCCCTCCTTCCAGGATCCAAGTGCCTTGTCCAGAGATGAGTCACAACTTGGTTTCAAACAAAGTCCCTGCAGAAGGCATGGGTGGGCACTGTGAGCCTCAAGCCCCACGGGTGGCACCAGAATCCACCTCTCTGACTCTCCGCTCACCATGAGCAGAGCAGAGGCTTCAGCCCAGAGGGGATGGGAAGCCTGTGATTCAGGCCTTGGGCAATGCTGATGAGGGCCTAGGTGTCCCATGGTTAGTGGGATATCAGACATCTGAGGTGGTGCATGTATGGGGTCTCACTTAAGCACATGTGGGTTATTTCTCAAACTATAGTTGCTGAAGGAGTGCTTTTGTGGCTGACTTCATGATCATTCATTTACTCAATAGATATTTATTGAGCACCTACCATGTGCCAGCATTGTGCTCAAGTGCTTGGGACATCAAAGGAAATGGAAAACTGACATAGTGCCAGTTCACATAGTGGCAATAAATGCATCTGATTTATTTACCAACCCAGAGGACTGGTCTCATTACCATCTTACAGCACACAAAAATGAACTCAAAAAGGATTAAAAACTTGAAGACCTGAAACCACAACACTCCTAGAAGAAAGCGCAAACAGTTACTTCCTTGACATAGGTCTTTACAATGATTTTTTTGAATCTGACATGAAGAACATCAGCAAGACCCTATATTATACAGGAACTTGATTGAGTCTGGGGAACAGGGTAGGCTTCCCTGAGGAAATGGTACTGAATCTGGTATCTGAAGGCCACATATGAGCTAAGCCATGCTAGGGATGGGAGCAGATGGAATGAAGGACAAAGGGGAGCCTGCTTAGTGTCACAGAGCTTCTCAGGCCCCTTAGTGAGGGAAAAGAGATAATGAGGGTCACCCTTCCTTGGACATACTATCTCCTGGAGACCTCAGAACCTGTGTGTGTACCACATAGAATAGAAAGGACCACAAGAGGCTGGAAATCTGTGAACAGCACTTCCTCGGGGAGATCCTATACCTCGGGTGGGCTCCTGGCTGAGGAGCATCAAGCTGCTGAAAGATGGGGCAGTTAAAATGGTAAATAGATAAAATTAGCAAAATAAAAATTTCTGACTATCCTTACAGTTCACAGTGATGAACCCAGGAGACCCGTTTGCCTCCCATCCTTATATAAGTCTTGCTGAAATAACATTTTAGAATTCCCAAAACATATAAACCCATCATATTAAAGAGGGGACAAGGAGGCCACCAACAAATGAGAGATGTAAACAAACTTCTGGAATTTGTCAAGTGTATGGGAGTAGTTATTAGAGGAACCAGCTGAAGGAAGTCACACACAGAATGCTCTCTGAGGGTAACAGAGGAGATGGGAGCCAGTCCACCCAGGAAACCTCAGAGAGATTCAGGGAAACCGTTTCAGGCAAGTTATGTACACAGCTGCACAGTAAGTCCACCCCACCTAGACTTCTTTTGTACTCAACATCAAAAGATAGTCAGGGAAGCATATGTGGGGAATGAGGAGAACTGTCAGCATGAAGGACATATACAAAAATAAGTTAACAGCAAAACCTCACTCTGGGGGAAAGAGAACTCAGGAAACAGAGGATCACTTTAAAATTATTTTGGAATTCTCAAATACGGTTGGGAAGATAATACATTTCAAAAATGGGATTTTGAAAATAAGAATGAACTCTTGGAAGTTAAAAATGCACTTGGTAAAAAAAAATGCACTTGTTGAAGTAAAATGTTCAGCAGAAGGACTGAAAAGTTAATGAAGTCTCATAAAGCATTGAGCAGAAAGAAAAAAGAGAAAATGTGAAAAAAAAGAAGACTTATCTCTAGTGGATGTGTACCATTATAAGAGATAAAACCTGATGTATCACAAATAAGAATCCTAGAAAGAAAAAACAGATATTAAAGGGGAGAGAATTATTCAAGAAAGTACAGAAGGAAATTTCCCAGGGCTGAAGAAAGATGAGTACTAACATTAGAAGGCCACTAAGCATTCAGCACAAGTCTGAAAAAAGACCGACAGCTAGATGCATCCTGGCCAAATTTCAAAACACTAAGTATAATGAATAGATTGTAAAAGGCTCTAAGAGGAAGATCACCTACTAATGAGTAGCAGTAAGAATGGTGTCAGACTTCTCCTCAACAACACTAGATGCCAGAAGATAATGGAGTAATAATGTCTTCAAAATTCTGAGGGATAATTATTTTCAGTTTAGAATCCTTTATGCAAACTATCAGTCAAATGAAGACAACATAAGGGTTTAAAGACAAACAATAATGCAGAAAGTTTGCCTCCAGCCTGCTCTTTCTGAGGAAGTTACTCGAGGCTATACGTCAGTAAAAATAGGACATAAGATAGACAGAAGAAAATCTGGGATCTAATAGGAGAGCAGTAAAGAGAAGTCTCGAGATGACAGTTGTGCAGCAGCCAGGACAGCAACCAGCCACATAGCAGCAGAATCACAGAGGCCTCCAAGAAAGGGAGGGAAGCCCATTCTCAAGAGATTAGAAAATTGATAGATTTAAAATAAGAATATGATAACAGCAAGTAAGCAAGAAAAAAAGGCAACTGGAAATTCTGGGGGGTGGGGGGAAACTGATAAAAAAGTCAAGATTTGAATATGAAGCAAAGTAAAATCAACATGAGATTAAGCTAGTGATCAAGTGTAAGGAATGAGAATACATTAGACTTGATGCTAAAAGCATCTTGGAGAGGCTAAGAGATCATAGCACTGACTTGAGTGGGATGTGTAATCCTAACCTTATTACTCCTGTTAAATAAAAATTACACAATTACAGCAACAGCAAATATCAGTTTCCCATTTTGAGTCAACCTTTAGACAAAGCTTGGAAGACTAGGTTGTGTAGCAGAACACAATATAAGTTTTAACCTTATTCAGGTGAAAGGGTGAGGATAATAGCAGAAGTTGAGACATGGAAAGGGAAAGAAAAGTAGAGGAAGGTTAGGATGTTAGTAATAATATCTGAACTTAGGAAGTAAGCAAGAGGCACTGTTGGAAGTTGGTGGACCAATAAATACAGGTTTAAACATTTTGTGAAAGTTACAAAGGCAAACATTAGAAAAAATGGAATATAATATATATATATTGAAATTCTTTCACACTGAGAATTCCACAGATAATGACAAGTTGGTAAATGAATAGAGATATAAGCACATTAGATGTATAATGTATCTGACGCTCTATATTAGATGAGGGAGCCACCTAAGATTGCCGGATAAAATACAGTATTATGGGATATTTTGGACATATAATTATTTATCTGAAAGTTGTATTTGACAGAGCATCCTGTACTTTTACGCCCTAACTCTGGCAACCATAAATCCATCAGAAGAACTAAAAATCAAACAGATCAAAGAGGCTGCCTCTGAGCAGTGGACTGACAGAGGGAAAAGCTGTAGCATTTTTATCATAAGCCACTATATACTATTTGGTCTACAACCACATGTGTATATTATTTTAATAAGAATAAAAATGTTTTAAGTGTGTTTAATGCATGTAGTAAATAAATCCCTTATTCTGAATATACAGGAAGAGGCATGTAGTTTTATTATTAACAAATCAGCCTTGTCCTACCCCAAATAATTTTAAGCAAGCATTTAAGGAATATTGGTTTGAGATATTCATACTATAAATATTGTAGATATTCATATTGTAAGCCTGTTAGACACCTACAGGTCTTGGGTTAACCAAGTATGTGCCGGATGGTGTGGGTTTCTGAGCAATAGGAAGTTGGAATTTAGTTGAAGAGGCAAGATACATATCATGTGTAAAACAGCAAACCCTCTAAGGGAGACTGGCTTCCATTACTAGAAGCCAAATAATTAAAAAAGAAAAGGTGGTAGTAGGTGTTAAATTATGACAGGGGCTCAGCTGAGGGAAAAGACTAAAGGCAGGGCAGGATCAGTGATGGAGGTGGGATTAAAGGAGGAGTGGGGTTTGGAAAAGGAAGAGGCAAGAATTCCACTGCCTGCACATGCAGTCTCTGTTTTACCACAGTGAGTATCACCTCACACTGGTCAGAATGGGGACTATCAAAAAGACAAGAAATAACAGATATTAGCAAGGATGTGGAGGAAAGGGAATCCTCATGCAGCGTTGATGAGAATGTAAATTGGTGCAACCAGTATGGTAAACAGTATGGAAGGAAGTTCCTAAAAAAAAAAAAGAAAAATAGAACTACCATATCATCCAGCAATTCCTCTTCTGGGTATTTATCCAAAGAAAATAAAAACACTAATTTAAAAAGATATATGTGCACCTCTGTGTTTATTGAAACATTATTTATGAGAGCCAAAGTCTGGAAACAACCTAAGTATCAGCCACAAAAAAGAAGGAAACCTTGCCATTTGCAACATGGATGGACTTAAAGGGTACTATGCTAAGTGCAATACACCAGGCAGAGAAAGGCAAATACCTGTGATTTCCCTTATATAAGGAATCTAAAAAACAAAACAGACTCATAAATACAGAGAACAAACTGCGGGTGGGGGATGGGCAAAATAGGTGAAGAAGATTAAGAGGCACGAACTTCCAACTATAAAATAAATCGGTCACAAGGACATTAAGTACAACATAGGGAATATAGTCAATCATATTGTAAAACTTAGTATGGTGACAGGTGGTAACTAGACTTATGGTGAGCATTTCATAACATACAGAAGTGTTAAATCACTATGTTGTACATCTGAAACTAATATAATATTGATGTCAATTATACTTCAATAAAAAATTAAAAATAAAGTCTCTGTTTAAACTGCACCTTATCAAAAGAGCAGCTGTGTGCCTGCAAACACTTCCATATGCACCCCAAGATGCATTCCTTTTTCTGTGGGTCCCAAACCTTAGAAGCGCTACTCAATCCATAGTTAAATGTCCAAGAACCCTTTCAAAGTGATGAATCAGTGGTCAACAGGCGATTGGCAGCCACTGCTCTCATTGGGTTGACTATATCCAATTGGCAGGCTGAGAGGACAGGGTTACGCCTTCGGGGAAAGTCTCTTCCTCAGTCAACTAATGCAAAGTGTTGACTTTGTTTGGAACCTGATTTGCAAAACCATCCGTAAACATCCATTTATAAGACACAGGAGGAAATTTGGGCATTGGCTCAGTGTTGGAGATGTTAAGAAACTACTGTCAAATTTTTTATGTGATAATGGAATAATGGTTATGTTTTCAAAAGAGCTTTTATCTTTAGAAAATATATTCTGAAATATTTACAGCTGAAATGATATGTGGGATTTGATATGTAATATGGGCTGGGAGGTGTGGGGAAGGGTGAAACAATAGCGGCTATGAATTGATAATGGTTGAGCTGGATGTCAGGCACATGGGAGTTCATACTCTTCTACATTAGTATATGCTTAAAATTTTCAAGAATAAAATTCCTCAATTAATATTCCTTGCTTTCTATAGATAACAATACCTTAGACTTATTTAACCTGTCTGGCTTACATTTACACCAAATAACTCCTTTGATCCCTAAAGAACCCCAACTGGACAGTTGGAAAAATTTGCTGATGAGGAAACAGAAAAGGACAGAGGTCTGTAGAGGCCTTGACTTGGAGAAAGGCCCTCCCCTCCTCTCTTGTAAGTTTTGTTAACGCTCAGAAGTAAAGCCACCTTACACGTGGCTTGAAAAATAATTTTTCTTTTTGAGTGCTCAGTAATCAGTACCTCCAGCACCCTGTGTGTTCATTTATTCCTCATATAACTGTTGTGCATCTGCTATTTGTCACATCTTCATGGAGCAGTAGGGAGGAGACCAGGCACGTTTTCTACTTCAAGTGCCTCAGATTACTTTCCAAAATCAGATGGGATGTTTCTTCTTAAGTAAGACCCTTTAACTGGAAACTCCTTAAACTAACAAGGCAGAAACCACAGGTGGGGAATACCAGCAATGTCCTAACAACACCCCAGAGCTTCCTGGCCCATCCCTGAAGGCCACATCGCAGGACTCAGATCACTGCAACAACTACTGTCCTTTCTGCTCGGGAAAGAGCCAGCAGAACCTGTGCTTGGGACCTGAGCATCTTCCCCATCGCCTTTGCTGGAGCCCCCAAGCCAGAAGCCTGCACACCCCCTAAGCCTGCCTCTGTCTTCGTGTGGCAGTGTCCCCATCATTCACAGGCAGCCAATGTACCAACACCTGGAACCAGGCAACCTGACGAGCAGCTGACCCCCACTGCAATGACCTCAGCTTCCCTGTCGGCCACTCTCTCTTCCCTACCATGCCAGACTGTCTCCTTCCTCAACCAGGTTGCCTGCCTCCCACCCCCACAAGCACTCCAGGTGTCACTCTTCCTTGCACAGCTTTCTGTCAGCCAGGCATTTGCTGGTTCCCATCAGCATTCGGACTCATGTCCCTCCCATCCTTTCTTCTCCCCAGGGGGCTGAAACCACCACTGCTGTGGACTAGGGATCTCTACTGCGAAGACGACCTACCCATGATGGACTGAATGGGGAGGCAGCCATTTTTCTTCTTTGGCCTTCCCCAGCTTGCTTTCCTCCAGCCCTTCTGTTGTCCCCTCTTCCCTTTCTAATTGTCTTCCAGTGTCAATACCTCCCCTCTGTCCCTTAGGCTGGCCGATTGTTTCAGTGTCCTATGTCCTCAAAACTCACTCCAGAAGATCCTCAGATGTCTGAGGGGCTGGCTCAGAGTCCTCCCCAGCTGGTGGGCTCTGTCCCTCTGCCCAGTCTTGCTTGTCTCTTCTTTTACCTTAGCTGGGGCCAACTCACTGAGTGGGGACAGTCACTTTCAAGTCAGGGCTTCCCCACTGTTCATGCTTCTCTTCCTGGATTCTGCACTTTAAATTTGAGGAGGGTTTATTGAGCATTTACTATATGCCAGGAACTATGCTAAATACTTTTATGCATAAATTTATTTAATTTGCCTAACGATGAGATGAGCACCATTATCAGTTGGAGACATTACAGAGCTTGTCTGGAATGGTAAAGCCAATATTCAAGCCAGCCAGTGTGTCTTTCCAGAGAGAACTGAAGGCTGAGTAGCAGTTATGTATAGAACCACCACCAGGCACTAGGAGATCCAAGCTGTACTTTCAGCACTGCCATGAAACAGATGTGTGATAATGGAAAAATCACTTAACCTCTTGGGGCTTTACTTTTGTCATCTTAAAAATGAGGATAAGAGAGGTAGGGATAATATAGACATGCTTTTGTGAGCAGCTATATAACTCAGTGATTAAGTGTGTGGATTCCAGTGCCAGGTTGCCTGGGTTCAAATGATAGTTCTTCTATTTGTGAATTTTGTGACCAAATTACCTCACCTCTCAGTTTCCTCACCTGTAAAATGTATGGTAATAATGGTATCTATCTCACAAAGGTAGGCTGACAACTAACTGGTACATATTAAGTACTTAGAGCACTGTCTAGCATGTAGTAACATGAGCCATCATTAATATCATTTTTATAATTATAATTAATGGTCTCTTCCATCAAAATTCTATTATTTTAAAATGCAGTAGAACTTTATGCATCATTGTTAATATAGCCAAGATTTTCATGTTTAGCAATTAGGAGATAAAGGCACTTAATAACAAGAAAAAATTTTGTTTTTTTTAATTTTATTTTTTCCCCATTTGTGTAGTGATTCATTCCTTTCAAAATGCATGCACATAGTTTTAATTAGGACTTCATAACTCTGGTAAAATTTAATAAAACTGTGCATTTGAACAGCTCTTCACAATGATGAATGCATTTGAACTCATGTCAGTTCATTTTGGCCACACCCCACACTGTGAAGCAGGCGATAACCAATCAGAGATGGGGAACCTCTTCTGCTCAGTGGTAGCAGGTGACATGCTAAAGGTTATATGGGTAGTAGAATGAGCAATGAAACTGAGAGATCCTAATTCCCAGTCTAGAATCTTCCCAGAAAGAAATCTCTCTGAATTCTGCAATGTATTTTATGCTTATACATGTGTTGGGCCTCCACAGACCTGAACCTTGAACCTGAACTTGGTGTGGACTCCTCCTGGTGGCAAAAAGATCTCTTCTGTAACCAAGGCCATAACCAGTCTTTAGAGTGGAATCCCAGTCTCCACAAGATTGTGGGTATCTAGGATCCCTGCTACCACCTCAGAGAGAGTGAAAAAGTTGAGAACCTTGGAGTCAGAGAGAGCCCAGTGCTTATCCCCACTGTGGCATTTGACTGTGACCTTGGGAAAATCATTTAAAATTCTCTCAACCCTTCTAGAAAATGGAGATGAGCATAATTACCTTGTAGGCAAGCTGTTGGAATTGGCAATACCACATGGAGGCATCAAGTAGGCATTCAATAAATGGTAGTTAAAAAAAAAAAAAAGCTCCTCTCTCTGAAAGGGCAGCATGGTTACGGAACCAGCTTCTGGTTTCACTTCTGTTTTTCCAGGATGCCAGCTCACAGAAAACAGACAGGTGACTTTAAGTCATGAAACATATATTCTCACCTTGGGCACCTGCTGTTTTTAATGACTAAGTTTTTCCCCCGATACAGTCATCATTTAGCAAATAGTTATTAATTTAAAAACATGTTCAGCCTGTGCTTACAGAAACTGCCATTTTCCCCCTCGGGAATGAGTTTTTAGTTATGTTTTTAAAATTAGCTGGCACTTGAATTTCATTTTCCATCCAAGCTTCCTGTTATCTGTAAGGTCACAGAAGCACGTAGGCTGAGGACAGTCCAATCCCAGATATTAGGCTCTTGGAATTACAAGCCTAAATAAGTAAATAAAGAGAGAATGCTTAGGGATTTTTCAGACCAGAAAGCGGGTCCCCAGCGAGCTGCGCAAGCCAGGTTTCCTCCTTAAGTGGCTCTTCCCTTACATTTTGAGGTGAAGGCTGAGGAAGAGGAGGAGGAAGAGGAGAAAGGCCTGTGACCTATATCTTCAAGGTCTGTTTCTTCTCCGCTCAGCAACAGGGAAGAATCAGAATGCACTCTGGAGGGAGAAGAAAAAACCCAAGAGTTGATTGTCCCTTTAAGCCATTCCAATCACAGGCTCGCAGTTAAAATAATGCTCACCTACTGCGCTTCCAACTGGGCCATCTACCTTTTTCGCTGGCGGGGTCATGCCCAGTCAAGCCTGATGAGGCTGCCACGGGCCCCCGCGAGCTCGGCTACAGGCCGGCTACACCTGTTTATTACCAAGTCACTTCATTTCCCTTCCCCTCCTCCCTGCTTGAAAAGGAGCATTAATTAAACCGGTAAACAAGCCGGCTCCCATTCTAAATCAGAGCTGCAGGCAACGGAGAGATAACTTGGGCTCCGGAGAAGAGGGATTTTCAGTTAATTTATGGAATCCACCGTCACTCTCTCTCCGAGCAGCCAGCTCCCCGCTTAACGGGGAAATTGAAGCAGACAGCCTTTGTCTAAACACTTCTTTTGCCCAGAATATCTTAATTTTTCTATTTGAATGTTTAATAAGGTTTGGGGTGCTGCTGCTTTTAAAATTTTTTAATGGTGCAGACGTTTGGGTGTTATCACTTGGCTGGTGGCTGCAGGGCGCCCGTCCCCCTGGGGCGTGGAGGGCAGGACTCGTTTTCTCCAGCTGAGCTCCGACAGCCGGAGAGAAGAGGCTGAGGCTGGGGGAAGTTTTCTTGTGGGGGGGGTCCCCGAAGTTAGGGTAGCCCAGAAACGCTTTGCCTACAGGCACCACCCTTCCCCCTCTGAAGTCCCCTTCCGCCGTCGGTGCCTGGGGAACACGGCCCGGGGCGCCCGGCTGTGCCCGACCACCGGGCGCGCGGGCCACGCGGCGTGTCAGGGGATCCCTCTCCCACGAGGGGCTCGGCCACCGCTCATTCCGGCCGCTGCTGCGGAAACCCCGCGCCGCCTTATCTAATTTCTCCAAGAAAGGGGCTGTGTATGTGGCTTTTTCCCCACTGATAACTGGAATTCCTCAGTTTAAGCGGGAATCACTTGTAGTTTCCATAAGTCTATAGACAGTCCAAGAAAAACCCCTCGGTAAATCTTTGTCATTTCCTATGTAAACCTTCGTAAAAAACACAGGAATGTCTTATACATATTTCAAGTCAACCTGCTTTTCCGGGTGGCATATCCAGTAATCATGTTGACAAATTAATGGTAGAGAATTAGTTGTACATTAAAGATTTAAACTATATTATGCAGCACATTGTCATAAAATGATATAAAACAATAGGAAAATAAATGTAAATTAATTCAAGTTACTGACATGTAAAACACCAGACTGACATCTGTACACTCAGCGGCGTGCTCAGCAGCGGGGGCGCAGCACGGAACGCCGACGGCCCTGCGCCAGCACCGGGAAGGGCCCGCGCCGGGCTGCGGGGGGCGCTGGGGCGCGGGGCTCGGCGCGCCAAGGGTTAAGTGGCGCCGATCCCGGTTCTCCCCTGGCTCTCTCTGTGCTGATTTACAGGCCCACCGAGCCGACCGAGAAAGTTTTCAATTCGACGACCCTGGAGCATTTCAGGGGCTGAGCTCCTTAGAAAGCTCCAGGGCCCCCGAGGGCCTACTTACAGGGAGGGGGCGGCTGCCCCGTTCGGGACACGCTAATTACTAGGATTCGGTTTCCCGGGTCTGAAGGAATGCATTACCTGCAGCAAAGGAGGAACGGCCTCTCAGGAAGGCCGGAGAGGAAGCTGAATGCCCCACTGAATTCCAGCCCCATCCCTAGGTTTATACCCACAACCCCAGCCCATGCTGAGAGACTAATCGCTTGCCCATTGTCAGGGCTGTTGTCCAATCAGCCCCTGAATAGCCGAACTTCACAATGCCGAGTATGAATTAGAGGGGAACAAATGTGGATGCAGACTTTTTTTGCAACAATACCTAACTGAGCCTTTCAGACAGGACAACGGATGCACAAAAGCTCGACGGAAATTGGAGTAACTTTTGGAGGCCCTTGTAGCTCCCGTCAATAGGCGTTAGCTCCATAATGGCGGCTTGGGCCTCCTCCATCAGCCCCCCATTTCTCTGAGATGAATCAATTGTTCAGGGGGTGGGGGGAAATTGTCATAAAAATTGGGCATTTTTTGTTGTCCTTGTCTTGGAAGCAGTGGCTTTCTGTTGAACACGGCCAAATGGGGTTTGTCTCCTTGTTATGGAAATTGTAGATCTGGTCATTATTTAGCCCACCGTAAAGTACTTACAATGTCCCCTCCCTCTGCCCACCCCCAAAAGAACAGAATAGCTTCTTGAGCTATACAAATGTCAGGTCTCTGTTTTAAAATTTAGCTTTGTTTACCCAACAGAATGGAATTCATTACTGTGTAAAAGTGGTTCCATTTTCTGATCTTTTTATTCAAAATGTTGAGAGTATCAAAAAGCTCATTCGAAGGTCACAGGTTTATGTATCTATTCTCTTTAAGTGTTTTAGAAATTCATATGGAGGACACAAAAGGTGGAAAATGTGAAAACATACTGTTCATTGTTTATCCTAACCTTGCCATGGTTATTAGATAAATGAATGTAGGGGGAAAAAATGGCATTAAAAGCTACTATGAACGGGGAATTTTTTTTCCCCTGAAGACTGTTAATTTTAGCCCTTGATCTGTAAAGGTCAATTTCTAATTCTTTTTACTGTGCATTTTATATAACTTCTGCATTTGAAGTCTATAAAAACCTTTTGCAGACTTTTCATAATGTAAGTAGCAATTTATTTCATTACGGTTTGAATTTTTTATGTAATTCCTATGGACATTTTGATGAAATTGTCAGGCTTAAAAGCTATAGTGCTTTTCATTTGGGGGTGTGTGGACTTTTTTTTTTTTTTGCTCGTTTCCATTCTTGCTGGATAATTTAAAATTAGTAAGATTAATCAGTTCAGTGATTTAAAAGACCACACTTTGGTTGAAACAAGGTCTGAGGCAAAATCATTTTATTTTATTTTTTTATTAGTAAATGATTTAAAAGGTCTTTTCAACAAGTTATCTGAAGCCGATATTTAACTGTTACTTATTCCACTAATTTCTATCTTTTGTTAAAAGAACTTTCCAGCCTAAATCTCCTCGCTCTGTCCCATGCTAATTGCAGCTTACATTATATAAATGGCTTTGTAAAGAAAACTATAACTCCGAGCCTTGAAAGTTGGGTGTTTCTATTTGCTCAAACTTGGTGCACTTGTTTGGAGAGGGTCATTGCAGGGAAAGCTGTGTAGCCTGTAAGAATGTCCTGGATAACAAGCTTAAACAGAACCTTTTGTTGTGCTTAGTATTCTCAGGACTCCAAAATGAGGCCTCCTTTTTCTAACTGCAGGCTGAAGTGGTTCATTACTGCTGTTTCCTCCGCCAGGCCAGGGCTCGCCAGTCCCACTACTGAAGGTCTGTAACTTCCTTAAAAAGGAAGAAGGAAAACATGGCCCAGAAAGGTCTTGTTAGCACTTCCTATGTGAAATTAGCAGCTTTCTAAAAGGTACAACTCCAATTACCTCACATTGTGGAGGCGAGCACAAATTCAACAATACGCACAGCCTAGCAAGTGACATTCTGTCTTTCTAGAGTTACTTCCCTAATTAGGAATGAAGAAGCTCTATTCTGCTGAGTGCATCTATTTACAGTGGCCACAATGCTTTAACTTGAGCATCCTTCTCAAAGACCAGTGTTAAAAAACACAAGTGCTCTTTTTGCCGAGCAGGCTGTGGTGAGGCGACACATTCCTAACGGTTACGCCCTCGGAAAAAAAAAAAGTGTAGCCGCTTTGGCAGGATTGTTAACACTTCAGGATTCGTTTTCCACAATAACGCCCCTGCCCAGAGAGCTCTGGGAATTACAGTGGACAATGGGGAGGCATTCTTAGGAGGGTCTAATGATGGAATAAAAAGAAAAATATTTATTGCTTTTGACAGTTCCACAAGAGGCAAAAATCCTTGTCGTGGCTAAAGTTTCCCTAGCTGTTGGAGGAAGGCAGCTTTCGGGGACTCAAACAGTTCCACTTCCTTTGTTAGGAGGCTGAGTACCAGGGCCAAACTGGGAAATTAAAGATTAAGTTCATTAAGCTAAGATAATTACGCGGAGGCATTGTTGTTGATCCAGGTGGAGCGTGAGGGCTGGGGGAGAAAGCCCATTTACATGTAGGGACGACCCATCAAACAGGCTTAACAGATGTGCAACACAAATATGTGTATTATTTGCCTGACGGCTGACCTGCGCTTTCAGTTTTGTTAGTCAACAGGCCCCTCCAAAAGGAAGGCCGGGACTCCCTGCCAGGAGCCAGGTGGGAGAGAAGGCAAAGCAGGCTCGGGAAAGGGGCCTGTCCTGCGGGCCCTCCTTCGCTCCAGCGTGCGTGGTCACGTCTAAGTGCCCTTCTGTCCCCGTACCCACCTGACAGCGCCAGCCCTCCCTCGCTGGGTAGACGGGACGATGCTCTTCTACCTGGGGTGTGTCTGTGGGACTTTCTGGACTCTGACAGGAGATGTTTGGACGGAAGAGCACGTTAGGTGCCCTTTAAAAGAGGGCATTGCCTTCTGTCCTCCCAGTAGAATCTGGTGATTGAGTTTTCCATCAGGGAGTTTATCAAACCCTTTCCTGCCCCAGTTACTTACCTCCTCAGAAACAGACAACTGTTTTTGAAATCTGGGCTGCCTGCCTTTCAATTCATTCTTCTGAACAAAACAAAACAAAACAAAAAACACCCCCAAACATGACTCCTCACCCACCCATCCTACACATACAGACAGATACACCCTCTCTGCTGTGTTATTGCAAAGTGTGTTTGTCTTTGTTAGGAAGAGCTCCTCCCTGCCCCTCCCTAACTTGGAGACCCAGAAATACTGCAAACTTTAAAAAGAAAAAATATCAGGCAGTATGGTGGAATTCTTTTGAGTATGGGGTCCATGCCTGTGGTCTGAAGGGAAGAAGGTGGAGAGGGAGGTGCTCAGACTGTGGTCAAATGGCTGAGAATATGTCTGGTGCAGTGTTCAAGAAAACCATTCCCACACAAGCCTCTCTTTTTTCCCCCATGTCTTGGGCAAAGGAGAAAGGTCTTCCTTACTTTTGGTGGGATCACTGGTTCTGTTTCTGGGGAGGCACTGAGAAATGCAGTAAGAGTTGCAGATGTCTTTGGTAACAGATATCCTCAAAGAGGAGCACTTGTTTATTTGCATGATGGGGTCACTTATACAAAAACTCACTAGCCTTCTTTTCTTTCCCCTCCTGCCCTCCCTCCAGCCCCACTCCGAGGAAAATAAACAGTGTCATAATGGTTTGGGTAAATAGAATTCTTTTTAAAAGCCACCTGATCATGGGTACATATTCTGAGAAGATCCTAGGATTTAGTTAGTGTCAGTGTGTGGCAGAAGACTTCATTTTAGAGAGGTTTTTAAATACACACACACATGCACACATGCAATCACACGGTGAGAAGATTTTTCAGGAGTTAAGAACAAACATGTCTTGATTCCTTCAAATTGTCTCATGTTGACTACTTCTTGTCATTTTCTGTTAAAGGAAAGGTTATGTTAGATTGCTGATTTCTTTTAGGTGGCCAGGCGTCTATAATGTAGAATGAAAAAAACTCTTTTAGTTATTATTTTCATGGGTTATATCAGAGAATTTTTTGAATAAAAAGTTTTCCATGTAATGCATTTATCGGTTTGGACAGAACTAGAGATCTGAAGCAAGCAAGCAACATTTACCAAACTTCTTGGTGCTTTTCTCCTCTTGTGCTTATGTCAGGGTTTCTTTTTATTTATTTCTATAAAGTGTCCTTTGTCCTTGAGAATGTTGAATAGACCTCTTTCAAAAGTTATCAGAGATCGGTCTGATAAATCAGACGAGAAATTAGGAACATCTGAGTTATTTTCTAAGATGGGTTAATGAAGAGATGAGGATTTGCATTTTCATTTAAAGACCTAATGAGCAAGCAAAACAAACGAGGGAGGAAGGCTTGTAGGCTGTCACATTGTGAATTATCAGAAAGCAGAAAGGAAAATTTGATACACACAAGATTCCAAGCTGGGGCTAGCGTACTCAAAATGTGTTAACTTTCTGAGAATAAGTGTGTAATCACTGGCCTTTTACAAATAAAGATATAGCTTCAAAATCTCATATAATCTCCTCAGCACTTACATATTTATCTCCATAAATGGCCCTTTAATAGAAAAGAAAATAGTAAATAGAAAGAAAACATTGCTTCCTAAATTAGTGGAAACTGCATTTATATTTTCAACCTCCTGAGTTGAGATTGTTATATTTTCAATAAGAGACTTTTTCTTTACTGCTTTAAAAAAAACAAAACAAAACTCGTCACCACATTGTCATATAAGGAGAGAAGCCTTATTGTGGAACTTATTTAAAAGTTTGAGGTTCTTAGAATGATCACCTTGAATTTGGAGCTGTGATTAAAGTTGGTGAAAGAATGGGAGTGTAGGGATGGTGCTGCATTTCTCTGATGTACTTGGGAAAGTTTTCGGGTGGGGAAGAAACCCAGGGATTCCTCACTTCTGAAGCCAGAGCTCCATCCTTCCCTTTAGAGCGTGATGGGGGCCAGGGAGGCAGCAAACAGGAGCAGCCAGAGAGAATTCTGAAAAACCCTGTAAATACTTCTCACCAAGTCATGAGTGCTTTAAATATTTCAGGCTATTTGCCTCACAATTCTGGAACTTCTGTTGGAACTTTTAAAATGTTAGCTATTTAATAATGACTTTTTGAAGAAATTCTTACTCATAAAAAATATTATGGGTTAGTTTGTACTTTATATTTTCATAGGTATGAGAATACACTGTGTTGAATTTTAATGAAAGCTATTAGGCTGCTATTCCCTAGTCTCTGCAGTTTTCTTTTTTAATTAAAGTGAAATTTACATAATGTTAAATTCAGCACAGTAAAGTATATAATTCAGTGGCATTTAGAACATTCACGATGTTGTGTATATAGTTTGTTTTTTAGTTATAATTTCTCCCAGTTTTAGAATCACCAATAAGTCTTTGTACAATAGTCATTAAATACTGATATTCATTCAACAAACATTTATTGAGCAAATTGTTCTAAACGAGGTGCTAGGCTAAGCTCTGTTGTTAGTTATAAAGACGAAAAGGGAATTTTAGGCTCTTGAGTCTATTTTTTTTTAATCTAGAAGAGGTAAAATATGTTCTACAAGCATTAACACTTTAGTCAGGGAATACTTACTGATTTTATTAATAAACTTTATTCAGCTCCACAGAGTTTTGTCATCCTAAAACATCACAGTATTGCTGAATATTTCTCAGCAACATTAGCAGTACAATTAGACGACAAAGGGTTGAGACTACTTACTGTCGTGTTTTCTCTCAGAGTGATTTCATTTTCTCTGACATGTTCCAAAGTCTTCACAACTTGTAATACTTTGTACGGCATGTTTGCTCTGATGGGTGTTTACATTGAGTAGGTCTATTATTTCAATGTAAAATTCTCTGTGTACCCTTTCAGCAAATTTCAGCTTCTGCATCTGTGAAAGGATGGAGAGAAGGCTCCACAGGGATATAAATTGCTTAACTTTGATGGAAAAGCTATTCATGTTTTGCAGGGGACTTGAAAGCAAATGGTGACTGTAAGGCCCCTGGTTCAGCACATTGGCTGAGTAATAATAATGGTGATGAAACCAAGCATGTGGGTGACCTAAACTAGATTTTAAAGGCTAAAATTGTTTACTGTAAAAAAAAAGAGAGAGTGTGATGCATCTGTTAAAATATTAGTCCTTTTCTTGAAAAATCTTTTTCCTTCAAAAATCTTTATTTTGATGCAGAAACAGAAGGAGAAGGAGGACAAGGAGAGGAAGAAGATGACGATGGTGGCCATGGTGGTTTGGAGGTGAGAGTTGCCACAGAGCAAATGAGCCAAAAAACTTGTCTCAATGAAGTTAGGTTATATGGCTTTCGAAGGTCTTCCTTGGCCTAGAATGTATGAAAAATATAACAAATCAACAAATATTTATTAGCCTTTCAACAAAGGCTGTACATAGTGTCATCTGGGGGAAAAAAGAGCACAGTTTCTGGAGCTTGATTGTTTGGGTTCCAGTCCTACTTCCACCATTTTCTAGCTGTGTGCCCTTTGGCAAGTTACTTACCTGCTCTGAGCCTGGGTTCCCTCTCTTCTAAGGACAATAATAGCTGCCTTGCTTGGTCCCCTGTGAGGATCTGCTGGCATGATGCTGCATCACATCCTTTGTGCACAGTAAATCAGTAATTGCTAAGATGAATACACATGTCATTCCTGCTTGCCATGCCTTGCAACCAAAGAACAAAGTCTGACATTCTAACCGGTGGGAAAAAAGTGCCTTTTGGTGTGAGTTTTGCAAATCATAAAAGCATCAAATTAATTTATCATAGTGTGTATGATGTTTGGGTAGATAATTTTTAAAGCTATCTAAGGAGGGAGGGAGGCTTCAGGATTACTATTCTGAATGACAATGTCTAGAATCTGTAGTTTGACTGTTGAATACCATCTCTTGCTGCCACTGAATGCTTACAAACATCACCTGAAAAATTATTCCAATTTGCCATTGGACTGGAACTATCAATTTACACCTGAAATGTGTCAAAATGTTGGGTATTTCTATAATGATAAAAGTGATTGGAATTGCCATGTTTAATTAAAATGTTAATCCACTGTCATTTTACGTGATCTCTATTTATAGAGTATTTTCTGTTTGCTGTTAAAATGTTTTATTATTAAATGAAAACCCTGCTGCTTTGCTAATGCCTGATGCTAACCTAAGGAAGAGGTGACAATCTGCGAGGGGCGAGGAGAGGTGACCCCTTCATCAGGAGAGTGTCTCTTATGGTTGAAGAAGGAGTGATTGCGAGGAGCTAGAAAGACCACCTTGGCTCTAAAATCCTCCCTAGCCTGCTCCCTGATCTTCAGCATCTTTTAACAATGGATCTGGCTGAAATGCAAATGTGTCTGGGAAAAAGGACACCAAAGCTGGATTTACAAAGAGGTGTAAAATGCCTGATACTGAGCCCTTTGCTGAGAATGAGGGTGGGGGTCTTGAGGGATACAACATAGGAAGAAGGAAGTGTATCTTCACCGTATTTATCATTTTGGTGAAATTGATCATAATCAGAGGAAAACTTCTGAAGGGTGCAAGGAAGAGAAAGGGAAGAGTGATGTTTCGACCTTAGGAATTGATATTACCTCTGCTTTGCAGTCTCTGTGGAGGTTCAAGAGCAGATCCCAGGGTCTGCACTCAGGATCCTTGGAAAGAACTTGGAGTAACTACAAAGGCCCCTGCTTGGTGTGGCCACCATCTTGGACTAGATTCAGCCTATCTTGCCTGGGTCCCTTGGCCAACCTTCACTCCATCTCCAGCCATCTTGGCCCTAACCACTCCCTCCTTTCGCTGGTCAGCTTCTGGCTCCTCCTTCCAAGCCGCTGGTGACCCGGTCCTCAGCCTCCTTCAGCTTCTGATGCTCTGGATGCACTTTTGCGAGTGATTTGCTCTTCTGCTCATAGCCCAGTGCTTCCTGCGATGGTGGCTCCATGACAGACACATTCCCCCCACTCCCCACCGAAGCCTCTGCCCCAGCACAGCACTATGGATGGGGCACTCTCTTGCCTGGCCTGCAGGATGGCTCCACAGCAGGTGGCACTGAGGCATCTCAGCCACCTGCCTGTACTTCGTGGCCAGGAGCTGCTGGCCTGCGAGGCTTGTGGGGCCCTGCCCTTCTGGCAGTTGCTCTCTCCTCCTGCTTAAAGGTCCCTTTGCATCTCTCCTAGCCAGATGCTACTCAAGGAATACCTCCTCTATGATGCCATCTCTGACTTTCTAGCCTTTTCTGGATAATAATATATATATTTTTAATTGCAGTAAAATACATAACAAATTTTACCATCTTAACCATTTTTAAGTCTACACTTCAGTGGCTTAAGTACATTCATGATACTGTGCAGCTATGACCACCATCCATCTCTGGAAGTTTTTCATCATCAGAAACAGAAACCCTATGCCCATTAAACAACAACTTCCCCTTCCCCTAGTCTCTGAGAACCTCTCTTCCACTTTCTGTCTCTATGAACTTGCCTATTTTAGGTGCCTCCTGTAAGTGGCATCATACAATATTTGTCCTTTTGTGTCTGGCTTATTTCACTTAGAAAAATGTTTTCAAGGTTCATCCATGTTGTAACATGTATCAGAATTGCATTCCTCTTTAAGTCATTGTGTGCATATATTACATTTGTTTATCTGCTCATCTGTTGATGGACACTTCAGTGGCTCCATCAGAGTCACTTGACACATTGATGGGGACTTTGGCCTCAAAACAAAGTTGTGGGACATTGGTGCCCATAGGCTTTCTGATGCTATGGAACAGCCCTCCAGTGGCCCCTCATTGCTTCCTCCCCACAGCTGCAATGAGCCTTAAGTTACCGTGACTATGGACGTGTTTTCACTCCCTTTCCAAACTGTCAACTGCAAGGGACTGTGTCATAATTATCTTTGTCTCTCCAAAACCGTGCAGGTCTGGTACATGATAGGCCCTCAGGAAATGTCAGTTAAATGGATAAATGAATGAATGCATTCTTGGTGGAAACAGAGGTGACAAGTGGGAGGTGCCGCAACAGAGACATAGACAAGTAGGCCTCCTGGTACCTTCCTGCTCTGCCCTGGGTACCGCCAGAGCTGGTGTCTGTGTATTGGCGATGGCCTCCATTTCAGCACCCATCTGAAATGGCACTTCTTGCCCTGATTCCCCTGGCCCTGGACGTCCCTGCTCACGATGTGTCCGCACTCTGTTTTGATGTCTGCTGCTCCTGTGCCCATCCCAGCTCGACGGGAGGTTCCCTGAGGAAAGGCATTAGGCCTATCACCCCAGCACCAAACCTCATGCCAGGCACAGAATAGGTTCTGGTGTATAGTTACTGGCTGACCAAATTTTGCAATCACTGGGCCTCAGGAACTTGCTGCTCTTCACTTATCTGCACACTGGTGGGAGGGCTGTCAGCTAGAACACTGGATGCACAGTTAAGTTTGAATTTCAGATGAACAGTTATTCCTTTTCTTTAGTATAATACATCCTTTTTTTTATTAAGGTATCATTGATATACAATCACATGAGCAACATTGTGGTTACTAGATTCCCCCCATTATCAAGTCCCCACCACATACCCCATTACAGTCACTGTCCATCAGCGTAGTAAGACATTATAGAGTCACTACTTGTCTTCTCTGTCATATACTGCCTTCCCCATGCCCCCCTACATTATGTGTGCTAATCGTAATGCCCCTTGATCCCCTTATCCCTCCCTTCCCACCCACCCTCCCCAGTCCCTTACCCTTTGGTAACTGGTAGTCCATTCTTGGGTTCTGTGAGTCTGCTGCTGTTTTGTTCCTTCAGTTTTTCCTTTGTTCTTATACTCCACATATGAGTGAAATCATTTGGTACCTGTCTTTCTCCGCCTGGCTTGTTTCACTGAGCATAACACACTCTAGCTCCATCCATGTTGTTGCAAACAGTAGGATTTGTTTTCTTCTTATGGCTGAATAATATTCCATTGTGTATATGTACCACCTCTTCTTTATCCATTCATCTACTGATGGACACTTAAGTTGTTTCCATTTCTTGGCTACTGTAAATAGTGCTGCAATAAACATAAGGGTGCATATGTCTTTTTGAATCTGGGATGCTGTATTCTTAGAGTAAATTCCTAGGCGTGGAATTCCTGGGTCAAATGGTATTTCTATTTTGAGTTCTTTGAGGAACCTCCATACTGCTTTCCACAATGGTTGGACTAATTTACATTCCCGTCAGCAGTGTAGGAGGGTTCCCCTTTCTCTGCATCCTAGCCAACATTTGCTGTTGTTTGTCTTTTGGATGTTGGCCATCCTAATGGGTGTGAGGTGATATCTCATTGTGGTTTTAATTTGCACTTCTCTGATGGTTAGCGATGTGGAGCATCTTTTCATGTGCCTGTTGGCCATCTGAACTTCTTTGGAGAAGTGTCTGTTCAGATCCTCTGCCCATTTTTTAATTGGATTATTTGCTTTTTGGTTGTTGAGGTGGATGAGCTCTTTATATATTTTGGATGTTAACCCCTTATCAGATATGTCATTTATGAATATATTCTCCCATACTGTAGGATGTCTTTTTGTTCTACTGATGGTGTTCTTTGCTGTACAGAAGATTTTTAGTTTGATATAGCTCCACTTGTTCATTTTTGCTTTTATTTCCCTTGCCTGGGGAGATATGTTCATGAAAAAGTTGCTTGTGTTTATGTTCAAGAGATGTTTGCGTGTGTTTTCTTCTAAGAGTTTTATGGTTTCATAACTTACATTCAGGTCTTTGATCCATTTTGAGTTTACTTTGGTGTATGGGGTTAGACAATAATCCAGTTTTATTATCTTGCATGTAGCTGTCTAGTTTTGCCAGCACCAGCTGTTGAAGAGGCTGTCATTTCCCCATTTTATATCCGTGGCTCCTTTATTGTATATTAATTGACCATATATGCTTGGGTTAACATCTAGACTCTCTATTCGTTTCCACTGTTCTGTGTGTCTGTTCTTGTGCCAGTACCAAATTGTCTTGATTACTGTGGCTTTGTAGTAGAGCTTAATGTTGGGGAGCTTAATCCCCCTGGCTTTTTTCTTCCTTCTAAGACTGTCTTGGCTATTCAGAGTCTTTTGTGGTTCCATATGAATTTTAGAACTATTCCAGTTTGTTGAAGAATGCTATTGGTATTTTGATAGGGATTGTATTGAATGTGTAGATTGCTCTAGGCAGAATGTCCATTTTGACAATAATAATTCTTCCTACCCAAGAGCATGGAATGTATTTCCATTTATTAGTATCCTCTTTAGTTTCTCTCAAGAGTGTCTTGTAGTTTTTAGAGTATAGGTCTTTTACTTCCTTGGTTAGGTTGATTCCTAGGTATTTTATTCTTTTTGATGCAATTGTGAATGGAATTGTTTTCCTGATTTCTCTTTATGTTAATTCATCATTCATGTATAGGAATGCAACAGATTTCTGTGTATTAATTTTGTATCCTGCAACTTTGCTGAATTCAGATATTAGTTCTATTAGTTTTGGAGTGTATTCTTTAGGGATTTTTATGTACAATATCATGTTATCTGCAAAGAGTGACAGTTTAACTTCTTTCCTACCAATCTGGATACCTTTTATTTCTTTGTGTTGTCTGATTATCGTGGCTAGAACCTCCAGTACTATGTTGAATAAAAGTGGGGAGAGTGGGTATCCTTGTCCTTTTCCCGATCTTAGAGGAAAGGCTTTCAGCTTTTCACTGTTAAGTATGATGTTGGCTGTAGGTTTGTCATATATGGCCTTTATTATGTGGAGGTACTTGCCCTCTATACACATTTTGTTGAGAGTTTTTACCATGAATGGATGTTGAATTTTATCAAATGCTTTTTCAGCATCTATGGAGATGATCATATGATTTTTGTCCATTTTACTGATATAGTGGATGAGGTTGATGGATTTTCAAATGTTGTACAGTCCTTGCATCCCTGCGATGAATCCCATTTGATCATGGTGTATGATCCTCTTGATGTATTTTTTAATTTGGTTTGATAATATTTTGTTGAGTATTTTTGCATGTATGTTCATCAGGGATATTGGTCTGTAGTTTTCTTTTCTTGTGGTGTCTTTGCCTAGTTTTGGTATTAGAGTGATGCTGGCTTCATAGAATGGGTTTGGAAGTATTCCCTTCTCTTCTACTCTTTGGAAAACTTTAAGGAGAATGGGTATTATGTCTTCTCTAAATGTCTGATAAAATTCATCAGTGAAGCCATCTGGTCTGGGCATTTTTGTTCCTGAGTAGTTTTTGATTACCAATTCAATTTCATTGCTGGTAATTGGTCTGTTCAGATTTTCTGTTTCTTGCTCGGTCAGTCTTGGAAGGTTGTATTTTTCTAGAAAGTTGTCCATTTCTGCTAGGTTATCCAGTTTGTTAGCATATACTTTTTCATAGTATTCTCTAATAATTCTTTGTATTTCTGTGGTGTCCAAGGTGATTTTTCCTTTCTCATTTCTGATTCTGTTTATGTGTGTAGATTCTCTTTTTTTCTTGATAAGTCTGGCTACGGGTTTATCTGTTTTGTTTATTTTCTCAATGAACCAGCTCTTCGTTTTATTAATTTTTTCTATTGTTTTAATCTTCTCAATTTTATTTCTTTCTTTTCTAATCTTTATTATGTTCCCCCTTCTACTGACTTTGGGCCTCATTTATTGTTCTTTTTCTAGTTTCAATAATTGTGAATTTAGACTGTTCATTTGGGATTGTTCTTCTTTAAATAGGCCTGGACTGCTATATAGTTCCCTCTTAGAACTACCTTTGCTGCGTCCCACAGAAGTTGGGGCGTTGCACTCTTGTTTTCATTTGTCTCCATATATTGCTTGATCTCTGTTTTAATTTGGTCATTGTTCCATTGATTATTTAGGAGCATGTTGTTAAGCCTCCATGTGTTTGTGAGCCTTTTTGTTTTCTTTGTTTATTTCTAGTTTCATACCTTTGTGACCTGAGAAGTTGGTTGGTAGAATTTCAATCTTTTTAAATTTACTGAGGCTCTTTTTATGGCCTGGTATGTGGTCTATTCTGAAAAATGTTCCATGTGCACTTGAGAAGAATGTGTATCCTGCTGCTTTTGGGTGGAGTGTTCTATAGATGTCTGTTAGGTCCATCTGTTCTAATGTGTTTATCACTGCCTCTGTCTCCTTATTTATTTTCTGTCTGGTTGATCTGTCCTTTGGAGTGAGTGGTTTGTTGAAGTCTCTTAAAATGAATGCATTGTATTCTATTTCCCCCTTTAATTCTGTTAGTATTTGTTTCACATATGTAGGTCCTCCTGTGTTGGGTACATAGATATTTATAACGGTTATATCCTCTTGTGGGACTGACCCCTTTATCATTATGTAATGTCCTTCTTTGTCTCTTGTGACTTTCTTTGTTTTGAAGTTTATTTTGTCTTATTCAAGTACTGTAACTCCTGCTTTTTTCTCCGTATTGTTTGCATGAAATATCTTTTTCCATCCCTTCACTTTTGTGTATGTCTTTGGGTTTGAAGTGAGTCTCTTGTAATCAGCATATAGATAGGTCTTGCTTTTTTATTCATTCTATTACTCTGTGTCTTTTGATTGGTGCATTCAGTCCATTTACATTTAGGGTGATTATCAATAGGGTATGTACTTATTGCCATTGCTGGCTTTGGATTTGTGGTTACCAAAAGTTCAAGAGCAGCTTCTTTACTCTCTAGCAGTCTACCTTAACTCACTTATTATGCTATTGTAAACAGAGTCTGATGATTCTTTTTTCTCTCCCTTCTTTTTCTTCCTCCTCCACTCTTTATATGTTAGGTGTTATATTCTGTACTCTTTGTGTATCCCTTGACTGACTTTGTGGGTAGCTGATTTTATTTTCCATTTGGTTAGCATTTAGTTGGTCTACTTCCTTTGCTGTGGTTTTATTTTTTCTGGTGACAGCTATTTAGTCTTAGGCACACTTCCATCTAGAGCAGTCCCTTTAAAATACACTGTAGAGATGGTTTGTGGGAGGTAAATTCCCTCAACTTTTCTTATCTGGGAATTGTTTAATCCCTCCTTCAAATAATATTTCTGGGTAAAGTATTCTTGGTTGGAGGCCCTTCTGTTTCATTGCATTGAATATATCATGCCATTCCCTTCTGACCTGTAAGGTTTCTGCTGAGAAGTCTGATGATAGCCTGATGGGTTTTCCTTTGTAAGTGATCTTTTTTCTCTCTCTGGCTTCTTTTAATACTGTCCTTGTCCTTAATCTTTGCTATTTTAATTATTATATGTCGTGGTGTTGTCCTCCTTGGGTCCCTTGTGTTGAGAGATCTGTGGACTTCCATGGCCTGAGAGACTATTTCCTTCCCCAGATTGGGGAAGTTTTCAGCAATTATTTCTTCAAAGACACTTTCCATCCCTTTTTCTCTCTCTTCTTTTTCTGGTACCCCTATAATACGAATATTGTTCTATTTGGATTGGTCACACAGTTCTCTTAATATTCTTTCATTCCTAGAGATCCTTTTTTGTCTCTCTGCCTCAGCTTCTCTGTATTCCTGTTCTCTGATTTCTATTCCATTCCCTCTCTCTTCTGCCTCACCTAATCTGCTTTTAAATCCCTCCATTGTTTGTTTCATTTCAGTTATCTCCCTCCTGAATTCATCTCTTTGCTCTTGAATATTTTTCTGTAGCTCCATTAACATGCTTATGACTTTTATTTTGAATTCTTTTTCAGGAGGATAGGTGATTTCAGTCTTGCTGAACTCTCTTTCTGATGTTTGAAGGATTTGGGATTGAACAAGGTTCTTCTGCCTTATAGTCCTGGAGCAATGGGAATGGTCACCAGTGAGTGGCGTGGCTGTCAGCTGGGAGGACAAAGTCCCTTCCTCGTTGCCGGTCACAGTGCCTGTCTCTGCTGTCTGTACCAGTTAACTGCGCGCAGGGAGTGGCCTCTGGGTTAATCCCCTAAACTGTGGTGGACGGGGAGGCCCTCGGGATGGCCTAGGGCGATGGCGGGGGTCACAGGCAAGCGGTGCTGATTCTGCCACGATAACAAAGCCCCTTGGTGGCTCCCAGTCTCAGTACCTGTCTCAGCTGTCTGTGCTGGGAGCATCCTGCGGGTCTAGGCTGGTTAGCCACATGCAGGGAGAAGCCTCTGAGTTAAGCTGTGTAGTTGCTGTAGGCGGAGCTGTCCTCTGGTGGGTCTGCAGCAGTGGCGGGGACAGCCCATTTGCATGTAGGTACAAGTGGGGAGGAAGGAGCGGCAGGCTGCTTATCACAGTGAGGGGCCTCGGGGCTGTGTTGCCAACCAGGGGGATAAGGCGCCTGAAGCTCCTGAAAGTTCCCAGCCTGCTGGGCTGAGTGTTTCAGGACGATTTTGTCCACCTGTTCCTTCTCCTAAACCCTTGCCCCTTTAGCAGCCCTCTGCCTGTTGAGAGGTCCCTTAAAGTGCTTGTTTTTCTTTTGTCCCAGGGCAGCTGGTTGTGGGAACCTGTTCGCAGTCTTAGTCTCAGACTTTGCTTTTCAGCCCCTCTAATCTCCAGAGCACCATGCAATGTGGGTCTATGCTCCTGGGGTAGATTTCTAGGGCTGGGTATTTAGCAGTCCTGTCCTTCTACTCCCTCCCTGCTCTGATTCTTTTCCTTCCACCGGTGAGTTGGGGTGGGGGGAGTGCTTGGGTCCTGCTGGGTTGCGGATTTTTTTACCTTACCCTTCTCCACGAGATGTTGACTTTTCCCAGATGTAGACTAGCTGGTGTACTGTTACTTCTGGTCACTCTTTTAGTTGTATTTGCTGTATTTTCAAGATATATGTGGTTTGGGGAGGAGATTTCCACCACACTACTCAACTACTCATGCCGCCATCTTTTGTATAATACATTCTTATACTAAAAAATTATTCCTGTTTATCCAAAATTCTAATATAACTGCTTTGTCCTGTTGTTTTATTTTTTGCTAAATTGGCAACCCTAGTCACTAGGTGCTTCTTATGACTGTCACAGCCTCAGAATCCTCAGGAATGCTGAGGCGAGAGTGAGAGTCTGGTTTTCCAGAGCTGAATTGCTTCCTATCTTTTAATCTTAAAAATGCAGATGGGAGGGCTTTTTTTTTTCCTAAATGGAAAATAATACTACACCTGCAGCAGTTTAATTCCCATTTGAAATTTGAGTTTCTGCCTTCTCTCAGATAGCTCTGCTCTGGTGTCAAAATATTACAAGTGTGCACTCTGGCTTTATCTAATGCTGGCACCCAAGCCATTTGTTCTGAGGATGTATGTGCCTGTGATCGTTGGAGACATTCCCCGAGGGCTGACACACATGGGTCTCACTTGCTAGCAGGCCAACAATCCTGATGTGTGGAATTTATTACACTCATATTTCTGAAGGTTCTCCTGAGCTTGACTGTTCTATAATCCAGAACTTCCTGACCAAGACTTAATTAGGACGTGGACTCAGTTTCCCCATGAGCCTTGGACACTGGCAGGAGACTGTCTAATCTCCCTGAGGGTTCACCCAGGTTCCTTTGAGTGATAGCCCAGAGGTCAGTCCTGTTCATCGGATAGAACACAGACTTCCTGGAATGGAGGGCCCAAGGATGCAGGAGGGGAGCAGCGGCACTGCCTCTTTTTTTTTTAATATAATTTATTTTGGTATCATTACTCTACAATTATATGTGCAATATTATGGTTATTAACCTACCCCTTAATCAGGTCCCCCCACCAACCCCATTACAGACACTGTCCATCAGCGTAGTGAGATGCTATAGAATCACTACTTGTCTTCTCTGAGTTGTACAGCCCTCCCGGTGCCCCCACAAAATTACATCTGCCCCTTTTTCCCTCTTATCCCTCCCTTCCCACCCATATTCCCCAGTCCCTTTCCCTTTGGTAACTATTAGTCCGTTCTTGGGTTCTGTGAGTCTGCTGCTGTTTTGTTCCTTCAGTATTTTTTCTTTGTTCTTATACTCCACATATGAGTGAAATCATTTGATACTTGTCTTTTTCGGCTTGGCTTATTTCACTGAGCATAATACCCTCTAGCTCCCTCCATGTTGTTGCAAATGATAGGATTTGTTTTCTTCTTATGTCTGAATAATATTCCATTGTGTATATGTACCACCTCTTCTTTATCCATTCATCTACTGACGGACACTTAGGTTGCTTCCATTTCTTGGCTATTGTAAATAGTGCTGCGATAAAAATAGGGGTGCATATGTCTTTTTCAAACTGGGCTGCTGCAGTCTTAGGGTAAATTCCTAGGAGTGGAATTCCTGGGTCAAATGGTATTTCTATTTTGAGTTTTTTGAGGAACCTCCATACTGCTTTCCATAATGGTTGAACTAACTTGCAGTCCCACCAGCAGTGTAGGAGGGTTCCCTTTTCTCCACATCCTCACCAACATTTGTTGTTGTTTGTGTTTTGGATGTTGGCCATCCTCACTGGTGTGAGGTGATATCTCATTGTGGTTTTAATCTGCATTTCTCTGATGATTAGCGATGTGGAGCATCTTTTCATGTGCCTGTTGAACATCTGAATTTCTTCTTTAGAAAAGTGTCTATTCATGTCTTCTGCCCATTTCTTAATTGGATTATTTGCTTTTTATTTGTTAAGGTGCATGAGTTCTTTATATATTTTGGATGTCAACCCTTTATCAGATAAGTCATTTATGAATATATACTCCCATACTGTAGGATGTCTTATTGTTCTACTGATGGTGTCCTTTGCTGTACAGAAGCTTTTCAACTTGATATAGTCCCACTTGTTCATTTTTGCTTTTGTTTCCCTTGCCCGGGGAGATATGTTCATGAAGAAGTCGCTCATGTTTATGTCCAAGAGATTTTTGCCTATGTTTTTTTCTAAGAGTTTTATGGTTTCATGACTTACATTCAGGTCTTTGATCCATTTGAGTTTACCTTTTGTGTATGGGGTTAGACAGTAGTCCAGTTTCATTCTCTTACATGTAGCTGTCCAGTTTTTCCAACACCAGCTGCTGAAGAGGCTGTCATCTCCCCATTGTATATCCAAGGCTCCTTTATCAAATATTAATTGACTGTATATGTTTGGGTTAATGTTTGGATTTTCTATTGTGTTCCACTGGTCTGTGGGTCTGTTTTTGTGCCAATACCAAATTGTCTTGATTACTGTGGCTTTGTAGTAGAGCTTGAAGTCAGGAAGCATAATTCCCCCTGTTTTATTCCTCCTTCTCAGGATTGCTTTGACTATTTGGGGTCTTTTGTGGTTCCATATGAATTTTAGAATTATTTGTTGCAGTTCACTGAAGAAGGCTGTTGGTAGTTTGATAGGAATTGCATTGAATCTGTAGATTGCTTTAGGTAGTACAGCCATTTTGACAATATTTATTCTTCCTAGCCAAGAGCATGGGATGCATTTCCATTTGTTAGTGTCCTCTTTAATTTCTCTTAGGAATGTCTTGTAGTTTTCAGGGTACAGGTCTTTCACTTCCTTTGTTAAGTTTATTCCTAGGTATTTTATTCTTTTTGATGCAATTGTGAATGGAATTGTTTTTCTGATTTCTTTTTCTGTTAGTTCATCGTTAGTGTATAGGAAAGCAACAGATTTCTGTGTGTTAATTTTGTATCCTGCAACTTTGCTGAATTCAGATATTAGTTCTAGTAGTTTTGGAGTGGAGTCTTTAGGGTTTTTTATGTACAATATCATGTCATCTGCACATAGTGACAATTTGACTTCTTCTTTACCAATCTGGATGCCTTGTATGTCTTTGTTTTGTCTGACTGCCGTGGCTAGGACCTCCAGTACTATGTTGAATAACAGTGGAGAGAGTGGGCATCCTTGTCTTGTTCCCAATCTTAGATGAAAAGCTTTCAGCTTCTCGCCATTAAGTATGATGTTAGCTGTGGGTTTGTCATATATAGCCTTTATGATGTTGGGGTACTTACCGTCTATACCCATGTTGTTGAGAGTTTTAATCATGAATGGATGCTGAATTTTGTCAAATGCTTTTTCAGCATCTATGGAGATGATCATGTGGTTCTTGTTCTTCTTTTTGTTGATGTGGTGGATGATGTTGATGGATTTTCAAATGTTGTACCATCCTTGCATCCCTGGGATGAATCCCACTTGATCATGGTGTATGATCCTCTTGATGTATTTTTGAATTCGGTTTGCTAATATTTTGTTGAATATTTTTGCGCCTACATTCATCAGGGATATTGGTCTGTAATTTTCTATTTTGGTGAGGTCTTTGCCCGGTTTTGGTATTAGAGTGATGCTGGCTTAATAGAATGAGCTTGGAATTATTCCCTCCTCTTCTATTTTTTGGAAACTTTAAGGAGAATGCGTGTTATTTCTTCTCTGTATGTCTGGTAGAATTCAGAGGTGAATCCATCAGGTCTGGGGGTTTTGTTCTTGGGTAGTTTTTTGATTACCTATTCAATTTCGTTGCTGGTGATTGTTCTGTTTAGTTTTTCTGTTTCTTGCTTGGTCAGTCTTGGAAGGTTGTATTTTTCTAAGAAGTTGTCCATTTCTTCTAGGTTTTCCAGCTTGTTAGCATATAGATTCTCATAATATTCTCTTATGATTCTTTGTATTTCTGTGGGGTCCGTCATTATTTTTCCTTTCTCATTTCTGATTGTGTTTATGTGTGTAGATTCTCTTTTTCTCTTAATGAGTCTGGCTAGGGTTTATCTATTTTGTTTATTTTTTCAAAGAACCAGCTCTTGGTTTTATTGATTTTTTCTATTGTTTTATTCTTCTCAATTTTATTTATTTCTTCTCTGATATTTATTATGTCCCTCCTTCTGGTGACTTTGGGCCTCATTTGTTCTTCTTTTTCCAATTTCAGTAATTGTGTCTTTAGACTATTCATTTGGGAATGTTCTTCCTTCTTTAAATAGGCCTGGATTGCAATATACTTTCCTCTTAGAACGGCCTTTGCTGCGTCCCACAGAAGTTGTGGCTTTGTGTTGTTGTTGTCATTAGTCTCCATATATTCTTTGATTTCTGTTTTGATTTGGTCGTTAACTCATTGATTAATTAGGAGAATGTTGTTAAGTCTCCATGTATTTGTGAGCCTTTTTGATTTCTTTCTAAAATTTATTTCTAGTTTTATACCTTTGTGATCTGAGAAGTTGGTTGGTAGAATTTCAATATTTTTGAAATTACTGAGGTTCTTTTGTGGCCTAGTATGTGGTCTATTCTGGAAAATGTTCCATGTGCACTTGAGAAGAATGTGTATCCTGTTGCTTTTGGGGACAGAGTTCTGTAGATGTCTGTTAGGTCCATCTGTTCTAGTGTGTTGTTCAGTGCCTCTGCGTCTTTACTTATTTTCTGTCTGGTTGATCTGTCGTTTGGAGTGAGTGGTGTGTTGAAGTCTCCTAAAATGAATGCATTGCTGTCTGTTTCCTCCTTTAATTCTGTTAGTATTGGTTTCACATATGCTGGTGCTCCTGTGTTGGGTGCATATATATTTATAATGGTTATATCTTCTTGTTGGACTGACCCCTTTATCATTATGTAATGTCCTTCTTTATCTCTTGCTACTTTCTTCGTTTTGAAGTCTATTTTTGTCTGATACAAGTACTGCAACACCTGCTTTTTTCTCCTTGTTGTTTGCATGAAATATCTTTTCCATCCCTTCACTTTTAGTCTGTGTATATCTTTGGATTTGAGGTGAGTTTCTTGTAGGCAGCATATAGATGGGTCTTGCTTTTTTATCCATTCTGTTACTCTGTGTCTTTTGATTGGTGCATTCAGTCCATTTACATTTAGGGTGATTATTGATTGATATGTACTTATTGCCATTGCTGGCTTTAGATTCGTGGTTACCAAGGGTTCAAGGGTTGCTTCTTTACTATCTAACAATCTAACTTAACTTTCTTGTTAAGTTATTGTAAACACAGTCTGATGTTTCGTTATTTCTCTCCCTTCTTATTCCTCCTCCTCCATTCTTTCTATAATAGGTGTTTTATTCTTTGCCTTTAGTTAGTATTTGGATGGTCTGCTTTCTTTGCTATGATTTTATTTTCTCTGGTGACA
The DNA here is from genome assembly GCA_032199065.1 of Smutsia gigantea. Taxonomy (NCBI): domain Eukaryota; kingdom Metazoa; phylum Chordata; class Mammalia; order Pholidota; family Manidae; genus Smutsia; species Smutsia gigantea. Next base: position 421,661 of record JAVSCE010013497.1, read on the forward strand.
TCTTTTAGCCTTAGGTGTGCTTCCATCTAGAGCAGTCCATTTAAGATATCCTGTAGTGGTGGTTTATGAGAGGCAAATTCTCTCAACTTTCGTTGTCTGGAAATTGTTTAATCCCTCCATCATATTTAAATGATAATCGTGCTGGATACAATATTCTTGGTTCGAGGCCCTTCTGTTTCATAACGTTAAATATATCATGCCATTCTCTTCTGGCCTGTAAGGTTTCTGTTGAGAAGTCTGATGATAGTCTGATGGGTTTTCCTTTGTAAGTGATCTTTTTTCTCTCTCTAGCTGCCTTTAATACTCTGTCTTTATCTTTCATCTTTGCCATTTTAATTATTATGTGTCTTGGTGTTGTCTTCCTTGGGTCCCTTGTGTTGGGAGATCTGTAGGTTCCATGGAGTGCGAGACTATTTCCTTCCCCAGCGAGGGAACGTTTTCAGCAATTATTTCTTCAAAGACACTTTCTATCCCTTTTTCTCTCTCTTCTTCCTCTGGTACTCTTATAATGCTAATATTGTTCCGTTTGGATTGGTCACACAGTTCTCTTAATATTCTTTCATTCCTAGAAATCCTTTTATCTCTCTCTGCCTCAGCTTCTCTGTATTCCTGTTCTCTGATTTCTATTCCATTAACAGTCTCTTGCATCTCATCCAGTCTGTTGTTAAGCCCGTCGATCGCTTGTCTGATTTCTGCATTGTCTTTCGTCAGTTCCCTCACTTCCTCCCTCAGCTCTTGCACATTTCTCTGTAGGTCCATCAGCATGGTTATGACTTTTATTCTGAATTGTTTTTCAGGAAGACTGTGCATTTCCATCCCTTCAGGCTCAGTCTCTGGGGTTGTCTGATTGATTTTAGTCTTGACCATATTCCTCTGTCTTTTCATGGCTATAGAAGTGGTCACTAGTAGTTGCCACGTATGTCAGTTGGGCTCTTTAAGACTTTAAAAAGAGAAAGGAAAAAAAGAGAAAGAAAAGAAAAAACAAAACAGACAAAAAACAACAAAACAAAAAAAAAACGCCCACTGGGAGTAGATTCTGTGGGGATGCTGTAGGTGGCGCTGTTGCCCCCACTATTCTGCAGTCGTGGCCATGCCACTCCGCAGGGCCCTGTATAGCTCTGGCCAGGGTGGCAACAAATGGGAGGCTGTTGATCTCTGTGGCAAGTCGATATTCGGCCACGCTTTCCCTGTCGTCATCTAAGGGGTCCGAAACGCCCCAGGACTCCCAGCCTGCTGGGCTGAGTGTGCTGGGGCAATCGGCTCCTCCGCTGGGCTCCTGTCTCTTTAAGACCACTGAAGAAAGCGCGTGCTTTTCTTTTTTTTTTTCCTTCCCGGGAGCCGGCTGCAAGCACCCTGGTGCGTTCCCGCTCAGATCATGCACCCTCTGTCTCTCCAATCTCCGCTACACTGCGCAATGTGTGTCAGCGCTCCCCACGCAGACCACCGGGGCTGGTTATTTTGCGGACCTGCTCTTCCATTCCCTCCCCCCTCCGAATCCTCTCCTCCCGCTGGGGCGCTGGGGTAGGGGAGTGCTCAGGTCCTGCTGGGTCACAGCTCCATATCTTACCCGCCTCTTGGGGTGGCAAGTCCTCTCGGGTGTAGCTGCATGCTGTGTGCTTTCCTGTGTATTCTCGTCTCTCTTTTAGTAATAGTTGTATTTGCTGTATTTTTGTAGATAAATATAGTGTTGGGAGGAGATTTCTGCCACCCTGCTCACGCCACCATCTTCCTGGAAGTCCAGCACTGCCTCTTTGACCAGGATGGTGTGGCTGGGGCTAGGGAACTGGGGTCTGGGGGCTGAGGCCAAACTGGGGTGAGGATGGGGGCTACCAGAATGGACCAAGAGAGAAAATGAGAATCCTTCATTTGGTGTTTACTTGTGTGGTGATCCTAAGTACTAAATTATAACACCCTTGCTGCTTCTCTACCTCATCTAATTTCATCTTGCCAGGATGCTATTACTTATGCATCTGATGAAATTGGGATTTATTTTTTAAAGATTAGCTTTTCAGATTTAGGAGCAGTGTCAAAGAAGCAGCTGGGCTGATGAAAAGCGACAAAGTTGGGGGAATGGGAGGGTGCGGGGACAGGAGGTAGTGGCGGCTCACTCAGGGCATCGTATGTGGCCGTCATTGTGAACAGAGCCCCAGGAGAGGCTGGGGCCGCTGAGCAGCTCAGAGGCATTTCTGAAAGTCTGGAGTTTCACTCAAGACAGTGACAGGGTTGGGGAGGGCAAAGAGGCCACACAACCCAGAGATGTCTGAGTTACTTAACACCAAAATTGGCATCTTGAACTTAGGAAATTCTTGGGCTAAGGGATTGAAAAGTCTGTGTCCTTCCAGGGCCTCAATTTCTCTGCTGCTCAAAGTGTAGAGAGTAACCTCTGTTACTGGCTGGCCAGGAAAAGGGCCAGTTCTTTGCATACTTAGGAATACAGATAGCCTCAAAAGTCAAATTGGAATAGGTCCAAAGTGAACAGGATGGAGGTCATCCTTCTAGAGACATTGGCGGGGTGGGGAGGCTGGAATGTACAGTGGCACCATCCATACATGCTGAGCTGTTCTTTCAAGTCTCTGACCCTCTGGAATAGAAGATGGAATTTGCCTCATAACCTAAAATCTCAGCTTTAAGTTGGCTGTCACTCTCTTAAGGGGATCTGGTGGGAACTGGACGGCAAGGAGCCAGGTGGTCCAGGGGAAGCCAGCTTGCTCTATGAGATTTGTCACAAGATCCCCAAACTTTACAAATAGTAGGGCTCAGGCTGAAACAGAAAATCCCACTGGGATCTCATCACCTGATACCCCCTCCTGTCCCTTTGCCAAAGGGAGGAATTATATGGGGTAAAGTAGCCCTAGGTTATATTTTAAAATCTATGACAAAAAAAAAATTGCTATCAGGAGATACACAACAGGAGATCCATGGAGATTTTATCATCTGATTATATCCACTTATGGGATTATATAGAAGATTTGACATGTGAGGTGCCCTCCAGCCACCTAATCATCAAGGAAGAGGCTGAGAGAGGGGAGTGTGCTCCTGGTGGGCACCAAGAAACCATCTAGACTAGAGACTTCTGAACCCGCAGCAAGGCCCAAAGAATGCACCAGATCCCAACATCCAAAAGACATCAACTCTCCCCTTCCTGTATCTGGGAGGCCCCTTCCAGGGAGGAGCTTCTCCGACAAGGTCAAACAAACCTGATTATTTGATTTAATAATCAGATAAATAAATCAATCAGATAACATCTGATGAAAGGTCTAAGAAATCAGAGGATGAGGTTTTATAATCCCCACCTTCTCCATTATCTTCCCTTTGTGAAAAGTTATGTTCATTCCTAGTTGGTACAATGGGTGTGGGCACTGGGAATGGTGATTTACTCATGACGTGTGGGGCAGAAAGAGCTGGGCTGGCATGGGATGGGAGGCACTGTGAACAAGCCAAGTCTGTGGCTGGGGAGCCATCTGCAGGAGGTGGGGAGTGGACCCTCAGAGAGCTGCTGAGGGCAGAATCAGAGCTGGGGCGAGGAGGCTGAGCTGAGGGAGGAGACAGGCCCTTCCTCCCTGGTTGCTACTCCTCACTGCTCTCAGCCCAGGCTCTGCTCCTGGGGCCCCTGATTCCTTGCCATTTGTGTGTTAATGATGTGGGGATGGCCAGAGGGGAGCCGGTGTTCTGGTCTCTTGTATAATCCCATAATTGACTGTAATCCGTGTATGAAATATTTGGAGATCTGCCTCCCCATTAACTCCTACTTGAAGAATAATCACATCTCCATACACAGGCCTCTGGGCCAAGTGCTCCCCTCACATCTCAAGCTCCTATCACGGCCTTGGCTCGGATATTTCAATTGCCCACACCCAGTTTGTGACATTTTTAACTTACCATAACTTGAAAAAAAAATTTATATTCAAAGGGAAGGCCCTTCACTGATGTCTCTGAGTAAACATGAGAGTAAAATTCTTAGAAGCTGACGGAAAGGGGGTCTGTTAGGCAGAACATGTGACCAGAAGAGGGTCTTGACGAGAATCCTGGGCATAAGGGTAAAATGCTGGGAGGGGGTGGGGATTCACATAGGTGTGAAACTACAGCAAAGCCTCTCGTTGTCATAGAAACAGCACCAGAAGGTTCTTTAGACACAGGGAAGGCCAGGACAGGAGGCCTGACACTCTTTCTAGGAGGGAACAACAATGAACCAAGGACAGGTATGTGTGTGGAGAGTCTGGTTTGGAGCTTCCGGGAGCACAGCCCCTTCTCTGCGAGCTGGCCTCTGAGCATTGCTGGGGCCGGGCTGTGTTCTGGGTGGGAGACCATTCAAGGAGAGGCAGGGGAAAGAGAAAGAGTAGGAGGGGCTGTTGACTCGCAGGTGCTCAGTGCTGGCGAGGCCTGCACAATGAAAGCCTTTCAGCCCCTGAAGGGGTGCTTCCCAGGGCAGGAGGAAGCAGCCTGGAGCCGGACCAGCCCAAGAGATCTGATTCAGGCTGGAATTTTGTGTTGTGTGTGATACTATTGCACTTGTGTTCAGTTATCAATTTATTCAGGCAGGGTTGACAGACTAGGTGGTGACATAGCTGACCTATTTTGGGGAATACCAAAAGGGCCCTTCTCTTCCCAAATGTCTCTCCAGCACTCGTCAGGATGCCTGACATCCCGCCATTCCTCCTCGGGCTCTTCCTTTCCAAGCTAGTTCTCCTAGGAGGGGCTCCATGTGAGTCCCTGCACCGCCGGTGTGGACTAGTTTACCAAGCGCTTTGGCAGGACCAGGGCAGGCCTGAGCCTCAGGGACCTGGGTGCCGGGCGAAGGAAGAAGGATGGAGAAATGGAGGTGGGAGGTTTCAAAGACAAATTTCGGACTCTCCCAGTTTGTCCATGCGTCTGTCAAGGCTTGATGGCAGCTCGGATGCTGTGTTGATGGCTTTTCCTACAAGTCCCTACCTCTCCTGCTTCCCACTGTGCTGGAAGGCTCCATAGCTCAGAAGGCTGAAAGGAAGGTGCTCTGAAGGAGGCAGCTGCTCCATGGGGCATCTTGTCTGAAGATCCCAAGTATAGGAGTGAAGACAAATGCAGCTCTGGTGCCTGCAGATGCTGCTACTTGTCTCTCATTGCGCTGGCCCCAAAATGTCCCCCACATAGGGCATGTACAGATTAAAAAGGGATACCCACTAAATTGGTATTTCAGAAGACTACCAAATGATATTTTTAGTGTAAGTATGTCCCATATATTGCATGGGGCATAATTAGGAATATTTGTCATTGATCTGAAATGTAAATTTATATCGTTATTTGCTGCGAGCAGCTGAGATTCCAGAGCCCTGCCTTCCCTTCCTTCAACATGGGGCTTCAAAAAGGATCGACAGTGGTTTCCATCATTCTCCCTCCCCCCTCCTCCTCCCTCTGCCCCCCAACATCCCTGTCTCTATCTCTGTCATCCATCTCCCTTCAAGAGCAGAAGTTTTAGAGTCAGATACACCCACATGCAGCCCTGTTCCACCATTTGCCAGCCGCGTGATCCTGGGCGAGTGACCTCACCTCGTTGAGCTTCAAGTCGCCGAAGCAAGATGGGAATGACATTAAAGTGTCAGGAAGTGGCCGCCAGGACTAAACGAGGTCACACATGGAAAGGACCAAGTGCAGTGCCTGACATCATAAAATAGGCCTGTCTGCTCCCCTCAAACCAGGGTGCCCAGGTGCCATCTGGTTTCATCCCCATTCCAGCCCCAGTGGACACAGTGGCACCCTTTTGGGGCCAGAAGAGCCCTTTTACACAAGAGCACCTGTGAGCAGTGGACACTTTCTGTGGGAGAAACAGAGGAGGGAAGATAAGCCATGCCCTCCATAGCCAGCTGGAGAACCTGCTGAGGCTTTTCTCTCCTCTAGCATCACTCTCTGAGATCTCTGTTGCTTTTTTAAAAAATCTTCCCCTTTGCTCACATGGTGGGCAGCTTCTCTTTCCACTCTCTCAGTGAGGATGCCAATCCAGCATTTTGTCACCTGGAGCCAATTCGCCCCCATCTTTTGCTCTTGGGTATTCCTGTCTTATTTCACCCTACTCTCCATGTTGTTTAGCACTGTATTTCCTCCAAGCAGATACAGAGCTCTCCCCAAGAGGAATTCTGGAGAACACAATTCTCTGCATATCCTTACCCTGTGTGATATTCATTTACATTAATCCTTACAACAACTCTGTGATGTAAGTGCTGTTAATATTCCCATCCACAGATGAGGAAACTGGGACTACAAAGATTTAAGTAACCACCCAACATATGTAAAGAACCCCTGCAAATAAATAAGGAAATGATAAGCAATTCAATAGAAAAATGGGCAGCAGATATTAATGGGCAACTCAGGATAGACGAAATCTGTGCAATAAACATTTGGACAAATTCCCCCCTCTCAAGTAATTACAAATAAAACAAGAATAAGATAAGACTCACCACACTCATCATTTTGGCTAAACAGTTAGTAAGTCTGACAATACTAAGTATTGATGAACATGTGGGGAAACAGAAGCAGTGCCAGGAGGAACGTTAACGGGTATAATATACCTTCGGAGGGCAATTTGGCACTATCCAGGCACATACCCTGTGCCATAGCAATTGCGCATCTTGGTGTCTAGCTTGGAGAAATGCTCATATGTGCTCAGGGAAGTGTGCACCGGGATGAACACTGCAGTGCTGTTCGTAGCAGGAGAAAAGGGGGGCCAGCTCACCGGTCTCCAGGGTGAGGATTGGCAAACTGGCCTCAGGCTGAATCTGGCCTGCCACCTGCTTTTGCAGGGTGTGAGCTAAGAATGGTTTGCACCTTTTTAAATGGTTGATAATCATCCAAAGAAGAACAATATTTTGTGGCACAGGAAAACTATATGATTGAAAACTTATGTCCACACAGGAACCTGCACACAGATATTTATAGCAGTTTCATTCATAATTGTCAGAACTTGGAAGCAGCCAAGGTGTCCTTCAGAGGGTGAGTGCGTAAACGGTGCCTCATCCAGACAATCAGCATGTCATTCAGCACTAAAAAGAAACAAGCTAGCGAGTCATGGAGAGACATGGAGGAAACTTAAATGCATATTCCTAAGTGAAAGAAGCCAGTCTATCAAGGCTCCCTACTGTATGATTCCAACTATATGACATTCTGGAAAAGGCAAAACTCTGGAGATAGTAAAAAGATCAGTGGTTGCTAGGATGGTGGTGGGGAGCAGAGAAAGCTCAGAGGAGAGCTCAGAGAATTTTTAAGGCAGTGAAACTACTCTGTGTGGTACCCCAGTGGTGGACATGTCATTATACATTTGTCCAGATCCATACGATGAAAAACACTAAGAGTGAGCCCTAATGTAGAGTGCAGATTCTGGGTGATTATTATGTGTCAATACATTTACCAGTTGTAACAAATGTACCTCTCTGCAGAAGGTGGTGGGGGTGTGGATGAAGGGGGAGGCTATGGACGGGGAGGATGTATGGGAACTCTTTATCTTCCCTCAGTTTGGCTGTGAACCTCAAACTGCTCTAAAAAATAAAGTTTATGAAATAAACTTTTAAAAAGTTGTATGAAATAAAATTTGTATTGGAGCACAGCCACACTCATACCATCTATGGTGCTTTCCCCCTACAATGTAGAGCTGAATCACTGCAAGAGACCGTACGCCCGAAAATACTTACTGTCAGGCTCTCTACAGAAGAAGTTGCTGAGCCCTGCTCTAGGAGATGCAGAAATAAACAGTGGCTCACTGTTAGAGCAGAATACCATACAGCAGTCACACAGCCATCGACAGGGATAAATCCCAGAAAAGAATGCTGAGTGGGGGAAAAAGGAATTTTCAAAAGGATCCATAAAATGCGTACCCATCAAGTAAAACTGGAAGCAGCATATAGCATTACAGCATATATCATTTACAGATACTTAGATGGCAGTACAAGTTTTAAAAAAAATGCACTGGAATAATAAACACCAACTTCAGGACACTGGTTACTTGTGGAAAGGAAAGAAGGGAAGGCAATGAGAGGATAGTTTTAACTGATCATTAACATTTAATTTCTTCTTTTAAAAGAAGGTGATAGGGAATACATATGATATAATGTTTATGTCTTTGATGCTAGTGATGTATACTAGAGTACTGTTACACATAAGTGCAAAAGATTATATATTTTATATAATATATATTATTGGCTGTTGTATATTTCTCTGAAATTTCATAATTAAACTAAGACATTTTGAGAAACAAAAGACAGATTAAATAACTCACTCAAGGTCACCCAGCTGGGAAAGGACAGATTTGAAGAGGTTGGATTTGAACTCAGCAGAGGTTGTCTGACTGCAGAGATGAACTCTTAACCACACACTCTCTGTCTCCCTTAATTTACTGACATAAATGTTCAATAAATGACCTTTCTCATTCTGCCTCCCCTTAGAGTTTATAAATAAGAGTAGAGGTGAGTACCTTGGCACCAATGTGCCAAGCAGTTTGGCTCAGCTGCCCTTTCAGGCTCCCAGGTCCTGTCCATTTTTGTACAGAAAAGTATCCCAGCCTGTCCCCTGCGAGCTCACTGACACCATGGGCTCCATCAGGAAGCAGTTCGGGATGCTGGCAGGCGGAGCATGATGAAATACCTAAATGTAGCCTGGACATCCCAGCAGGCCTGGTGTGTGACCTGGGGTCAGTGGAGGGCATGGGCGCATGTGAATCCTTTCAGACTTTGTAGGGCCACCTAAGGCCTTTTTACTACTGTCTCCACAATTTTGCCTTTTCCAGAATGTCATATAGTTGGAGTCATACAGTAGGGAGCCTTGATAGACTGGCTTCTTTCACTTAGGAATGTGCATTTAAGTTTCCTCTGTGTCTCTTCAAGGCTTGCTAGCTTATTTCTTTTTAGTGCTGAATAATGTGCCGATTGTCTGGAGGTGCCACAGTTTACCCACTCACCTTCTGAAAGACATCTTGGTTGCTTCCAACTTGTGGCAATTATGAATAAATCTGCTATTAATATCTGTGTGCAGGTTTTTGTGTGGACGTTAAGTTTTCAATCATATACTTTTCATGTGCCACAAAATACTGAATGGGAATCTTTCCCCCACCCCACCTCTCCTCCACAACAGGGCACCCATTCACCATTCCTATCATCCTTCCCCTCTCAGAATAGTGGGGAACCAGTGGGAAAGGGGTTTCCTATAGGTGCAACACAGTGTGCATAGTGAAGCACTCCCCCATCACACCCAACCTTCTGGGCCACAACGGCCCAGGGCACAAAGGAGTCAGGATTCTGGCTTCTATGCCCCCACTCACCCCTACTCCCATGTTCCTCTCACCTCCAGAAATGCCTTCCCTTTTCTCTGCTTTGTTTGTGCTATCCAACCTTTCAGGCCCATTCTAAAGCCCACCTCTCCCAAATCCCCAGCCCACCATGGCCTCTTCACTCAAAACCCCTCCAGCATTTGTTGTCTGGTGTTCTCCTGGGTTCCTGAGGCGTTGCTTATTTCTTATGTTTTCACTTCTGTTGGTTTGATCTGTGGGTGATCTGAGCGCTAGGTCTGTGCCTCATCTGTACTTTCCTAAGATATCCAGCACACTACTGAGCACACAGAAAGCATTTAGTAAGTATTCATGAATAAGTGAGTGAATGAATGAAGCATATTTGAGCAAACTCCCAGAATTCTGTTCCTAAGCAGGGACAGAGCCCCAACCTAGGGCAGGTGAGAACTGGCCCTACCGCTCCATCCTAGTCTGGTTTTGGGGAGACCTCAGCACCCTGGGCCTTGGAGAGGCGGGGTTTGCCTGATCGCTGGCCTTGGAAGGCAGGGATAAGATAAGACTAGATGCCGCTGGAGTGGGTGCAGGGATAGCTGGCTGGGGGTGAGGTTTTTGGCATTGGCAATACCTTATTATATTTTTGTTTATTTTTCTGTTTGTGCCAATTACCTCAGACAATGCCTCATGCTGGCTAAGAAATGGGAAAACAGCCTAAGAAGAAATAAAGCAAAAGAGAAAAAACAAGGAAAAGAGGGTAAACAAAGAGAGAATTCACCTTTCATTGGCCTGCAAAGTCCTCCGTTGGAGAATGAAGTTAAGACACAAAGGCTTTGCAACAACAGCATTGTGGGGGAAGGCACAAGAGGGAAGCAGACAAGCCATTAAAGCAATTAAGAAAAGATTAAGGTCGCTTGTGGTGGAGAGAGAGAGACCCATTAATCAATAGGCCAGAAATCGCAGCAGGCTACAAAATTATAAGACTAGGCAAACTGGGGAACACACAGGCTCACCTCAACCTAGATGCCCGAGCAACTCAAAAGCAGAAACATTATATTCATTTCTCAGGCTTGGGGAAAAAAATGGTTCTTAGAGGAACTCTTTCCTTTTAATCAGCTAATGGGGCATCCCGAGGTGGGGGTGAGGTCCCCATTGATTTCAAGGCAAATTCTAAAAGCATCACGGTCTAAAGAAAATTTCGTAAAAATGCATGATATCAATATTATTGTGCTGAAGGGAACATCATGGCAGAAACCTATGTGATAATATTGGGAAAGATCATAAATCTTCCTGAAGGAGGGTATACTATTGTTCACAAATATCTCCTGCCCTTTTCTGGGAAAACCTACATCCCTGTCCCACTGACAGCAAGCTTGGCTGTATGACTTGCTTTGACCAGTGAAACTGGTGTCGCTTCCCAGCAGAAGTTTTAAGAGCCAGCACACTTTGCCGTGTGTATTTTTCCCCCTTTGCAACAACCCTGAAATGTTCTAGACAAGCTGTTTCCTCAGTCTGGGTCCCAGAGTGAAGCCAGTATAGGGCAGAGGCTCAGCTGACTGTAGAAGACATATATTATGAGCAAGAAATAAACTTTGTTCTACACTGCTGAGAAACTGGGTCTGGATAGGGAGGATGGGAATGGTAGTATGTTACACAGCCTATCCTGATTGATATGTTTCCTTACAACATGTCTGGGCTGCATGGAACTTTCATTCATTCCCTATTTCTTATAGAATAAATCTGAAAGTTCTGGTCCTGACATCAAGCCCCTCCCCTACCCCATCCATCATAGATTCCACCATTCTCTTCATGTACCCCACAGTCTTGCCTGACTTCTTTCTTCCCTATGCCCCACATATACCTTGTTGGGCAAATTTTAAGAGATCTCAATTGCTCAGGTCTTGATCATGCTTTCTCTGACACCTCTTCTGTGCAGCCATTTTGAATTACCCCCAGCCAAAGCCATCTCTGGATCATTATAGCTTATGATCTATGCCATTTAAACAACATTTGTTTTTTTTTTTTAAATACAGATGAAGTACTTGCTAAGTGTCAGGTACTATATTCATAGCTTTACATATATTAGTACATCTAATTCCCCCACAACATTATTATTCCCATTTTACAGATGAAGACGTGGAGGCAAAAAGAAGTAAGTTCAGAGAGCTATCAAGTGCCAAGTGGGGATTTAAATCCACCCAACTGGGCTCCCTGCTCTTGACGTCTCCGGCACACTGCCTCCACGTGCTCCTGACCCATCTTCCCAACAGAACTGTAGTGTCCTGGAAGGTGTGGGCCTCTCTAGACCGCTTTTATCTTCTGTGGCATTTAGCCCCATACATCGTCCACTAGCTCCCTGCCAAGATCTCTTCATTGATTAAAAATCTAATAGGTCACATCCTTTTATCCATCTCTTTGCCTCCAGGTAAAATAGAAGCAAAGCCATCTCAGAGGAAACTTGTCCCTAGCATGTCTATTCCATTACTGGGGAGGCTCTCTGATACCTAGCTCAAGTATCTCCTGCTGCAGCATTGACTTATTTTCCCTTGTTTTCGGCTCCCATGAAGATGGATAGCAGATAACCAGCTTTTCCTTAGGATAATAACTATTATTCCAGAAGATCATTCTTTTATTAATTCCTTCCTCACTGGAACTCTGCCTTGTTTCTAAAAGGATATATCATAGATAATAAGGAATCAGAAAATATAACAGAGAATAAATAGAAAGAGTGAAAAAAGATTGCCAAACATAGCATTAAATAAATAATAGAGAATACATAGGAAGAGTGAGAAAAGATTGCCAAAACATAGCATTAAATAAACTAAGCACACTGCAGAATAATACGTTCTGTGTAAATGAACCGTTCATAAAATTCATACAAAAAAATAAGTCCACCCACAAATTTCTATAAGCACATATAAATATTTATTAAAATGTTAAAAGGAAATATATGAACTAAATTTAAGACGGTGGTTTCTGCTAGGGTTGGGAGGCAGGAAACAGACCCAGAGAGGAACAGCGGGCATTTCAACTTTGTGCTACATTTTATCAACTTGAAGCAAATAAAACAAAATATAGACAGTTGTCAATTTTTATGGCAGGTATCAGGTATAGTATTGTGTGCTTTTTACAATTTTAAGTTCCTCAAGTTAAAAAAAATGGGAAAGAAATAGAAAAAAATTTGGAAGAATACCTCAAAGTTATATTTGCTTGCTCTAGGGAGCCGCGGAATTATCTTAGCTTTTTAAAGGCCAGTATGAAGAAAGGAGCCAGGTTAGTCATATAATTCACAGTGTCATGAGTGTCCCCAGGTGAGAATATATCCAGGCTTTGGAGGAGCCCAGAACCTGTACTGAGAACACCAGAACCCTGGTGGCTCCCGAGTATCTGTATGGAGGGGCAGAAGCCCGTGTGTGTGTGTATTGGGGGAGTGAGCTATTTCTTGTGAATCTGCATGTGTGTAGCTCTTTACCTAAATTTGTCTGTAAGAATGACTCATGTGGGGGCCACCCTTGCTCCTACTGCTGTGGGACGTAATAAACAGCCTCCTTCTGACGGCCTTGCCACCAGCCAACGACTAGCTTTCTAAAGGACATAGCAGCAAGGCCAGGTTCATAAGGCAGCTCTGTGAGAGGCCACCCTGCTGTGGGGTGGGCTCCCAGCTCTCTGCCTGCCTGGCCTGGCCTAGGATCCTTTTTTTCAAGCCCCTGAAGGAGTAGAGGGGCCATGTGTCCTTAAAGTAAAGCAATGCCAACTATTCCTGCCCCTGGCAGAGGCTGTGACAAATACAAGGAGGAGATGAGGCGGAGCTGGGCTGCTGGCAGGTGCCTGGGAGGCCGCCAGTGTCATCGTCCCCTTGTGAGGTGGTGGCAGCCAGCTGGGAACAGGCTTGGCCATTTCTTTATGGAAGCCAGGAAAATGGAGACTCACTTCTCCAGACAGCCATCCCCCTCCTCTGGAGATGAGCTCAAGGGGACTCACTGCTCTGGTAGGCTTTCCCTCAAAAAGCATTCGGGGTTGGCTCTAGCACAGAAACACACTGTGAATCCGGATTGACTCCAGATGGTGTGCCCAACAGTCTAGCCTGCACAATGTTTAAGGCAGGTGTAACCAGATAGCCACCCCCAATCCACTCTGCCAAAAAGGAATTCAAGAACGTTTGCCCAGACTGCCCACACTTCCTGGTGTGTCCCCTGGATGCACTGCTTGGGAAATAAACTCCACCATAATCCCAAGAAGTGCAAAGCTGACATTTTGCAATAGTTTAATGTGTTTTTTTCCCTTTCTTTGGGACAATTAGCAGAAATCCAATTGCCTGTTCAGGCCTCTCCAGAACACATATTCCCTAAACATCCATACCTCAGAGCAAGGGCTCTGGAGCCTGAATCCAGCCCCCCAGTTTAGTAGTTGGCACATTACTTCAACTTCCTCAACTTCTTCATCTGTGAGATGGAGATAATATTAATAATGCACTTGCTTCCCTGGTTTGTTGCAGGGAAATGTATCAGTGTGGCTGTGCTAATAATAAATGTTAGTTACTAGTATTATTATGTGGGCAGTGGTGGCATTTCTACCCTTAAATGCTTCTCTCTGCCTTTTATTCCTTTGTGCCTTGAGCCTCCAGTGCTTGAAAGGCTTTAATTGATTTGATACTGAGCCGCAAGCTGTTCCACCTTCTCATGGCAACACTAGCTCACACACGTAGCCCTTCAGCCTGGGCCTCGGGACACTTTCCTGGGTCAGATGGCTTTGGGGATGCTGGTGTGTGTCTCACTGAGTGTAAGCTCTCTGTAGCAGAACCAGGACCCTCAGCCTGGCAGTGGCCTTCTGGGAGGGACACCCCTTTCTTCCTCCTTCTCCCCACTTCCCCTGTCATCTCCAAGGGAGAGTGAAAATTGGGATTCAGCTAATCCTGAAGGTTAGGCCTTGAGAAACGGTCTCTCGGCTCTTGCTTTGGGAAGAGGGTTTGTGAGCTGAGCAGTGCTGGCTGTTGGATTGGTCGAGTTGTGTGGAATGAGACACGTAATTTCTGAGGTGATAAGAGAGATTCCTGGGCCTCCTCAAAGAGGAAAAAGCAGAGGCCTGCTGGTCCGTGCAGGGAAGGTGCCCAGGGACCCTCACTAAGCTCCCTTCCTCGCACAGCTGGTCTGTCCTCATTAGCATGCCGCCACTCAGGGCCACTGGGAGCCACACTTGATGGATTATCCAGAGCTAAGAGTAATCCCCAAATTCACAGTCACAGGCTCCAGGAATAAAAGAGAGATGGAAATAGGGTGAATGGCGGAAAGGGGCGCTAACTACCAGACAGGCAAAGAATACTCACTTTCTAGTGCAAAGATGCTGAAACTTTATGGTCTCGTTACATGTTAGCATAAATAGCATGTTGTTACAAAAAATAACTATATTTACTAAAGCAAAAAGAAAAATCAATGAGTAGAGTGGCATTGTTTAGCATTTTTGCAAATCCCTTTAGTGTCTGACTTAGTAGAAGACAGCTGGATCCCTGTATCTGCCTCTGCATTCTGTCTTTTGTGATATCACATATTATGTAGCTTCTGGGAAGTGTGTGCTCCTGAGAGAAGGAGAGTGAAAAAGGCAAATAATATCTTAGTATTACTTGGAAAATACTTTGACCTCAGAGCCTCCTGAGAGGGTCTTGAGGATCCCCAGGGATCTCCAAACCACACTTGGAGAGCTGTCGTTCTAGAGAATACTGGCGATGACCCGTCTAAGGTTCTGAAAGCTTCATTTAACTTTGCATCTTCACCCCCTCTTCCCCTACCCTTGGTCTGACCTGAGAGTTTTCCTGAATTAAAAACCCTCCATGCACTAGGCACTGCACTAAACCCTAGAGACACAAAGAAGAAAAAGTCAAAGGCCCCAACCCAAAGGAGCTGGCAGTCTGAGGGGAGGTGGACACACTTGGGCTTGAGAGAATCTCTTTGCTGCCCCAAGCTCAGAGGTTATGGCATTCTGCCTACAAGCCAAGGAGAGGCCCCTTCCAGAGTGGACTCAAGAGAGGCAGGCATAACGTGGTCAAAGAGCCTATCAGTGCTGCCTGTGAAGTGCTGTTTAGGCTGAAGTAATCAGAGAGGTCTGCCTGAAGGAGGTGGGATTAAGAGTCTAATATGGTTTTCTGGGCACCTCCCAGACCGAGTGAAGGCAGAGCACAGGGCTAAGTGGTGAATGTGGGAGATAAAGGAGACTGCCTGATGGGTGAGGACACTGGGGGAGCAAGCCCAGGTGAGGGCAAAGGGGTGACTGTGGAGTGGGGGCCAAAGGTGGGCTCGGATATCTGGGACTCTTGCACAGGCCTGGCCCCTTCCTCCAGAGTAAGAACTCTGGGCTCCTGTGGATCAGCAGAGCCTTGTTGGGGCTTCCTAAACAGGCCTCCCAATCCCACCCTGCCATTGAATCTGGGCTATGAGGACTCTTGGGACTGGGGACCCCAGCCTGAAGTTGGGCCCCTCACCCTTGGGTTCTGGAAGCCCACCTGGGCTTTCTCCCCTTCCTCTCTCACCCAGTTAGCACACCCCCACGGCAGGACTCAAGCTCCTGGGCTCTGCATCCAAGCCAGTATTCTTTCACTGAACTATTCACTTCCCTAGACGGCAATGAAGAGAGAAGGGAAGGAAGGGAGGGAGGAAAACAAAAAGAAAAAGAAACGAATCAATTGGACAAGAATACTCTTTAAGCCCTTCTTAGCTCTGGAGTTTAGCGAATCTCATTTCAAGTGTGCTGATTGCCAGCCCAGCGCTCTGGCCAAGCTCTTGGCCATCATGTCCTAGGCCAAGTACTCACGTCTGTAGACAGGAGAGCTCCCCTTGGCAGATCTCCTGGCACGTTGTCCACAGAAGAGTGGAGCCCTCGGCGATGCACCTGATACTTCAGCATTTTCTGAAGACGTAGCTGCAGGAAGCTCAAAACTTCTCTGTAATGAAAAAAGAACCAGAAAACAAGAAACTTCCTTAACCTGGTGAGAGGGTAAACCTCTCTGTCATTGTCATTTCTGTTTCTGCTGCTCCATCCTCGTGTCTCCCAGAGTCAGGCAAGACCCCTGGGTGGAGAGAAGAACCCATATCGGCCCCTTCTCATCTGCTGGTACAAGGTACAGGGGCACCTATTATCAAATGAGAAGTCAGCAGTGCACAAAGGAGCAGTAATATATTATATGTAAGAGTGATCAGATCAGGCAGGAGCTGGAGATGGGGGATTAATGAATTAGGAACCAAACAGGAATGGATGGAGAGCCTCAGAAGGCTGGAATGAAGCTGACTGAAGATCCATTCCCCATAAATCAACCATCTTCCCTATGGAGACTCAAGTCTGTGTGGACCAAAATATGCAGATTGCTGGGAAAGTTATCCTCCTCCCAAGCTGGAGAGAGACACTGTTTTTTGTGGAGCTAGACAAGGAAGAGCAGCATAAAGGGAGAAATAGATCAGCAGAACTGTGGGGGCCATTGCTTTTCTACCTCGGTCTGCTTTCTCCAGGTTCCGTGGTTTCTGATTAGCTCTGTGGCTTGCTGGGTGATTCAACAGATTTCTTTTTTTCTAAACTTACTGACAAGGAGGCTCCAAACTTCCAATAAATTTGCTGTAGAAAGCCAGCTGGGACCCAAAGAGGGAGGCACAGGGAAGCTTGTGAAAACACAGCTCTCAAGGGAAGCTAAGATTTGTGCCCTAGTAATTCTTTCTTTCCAACACTTCCTTCTGCAGCCTGGCTAGCCCTGATCTCCCCCAGAATGCAATGGAACTTTGGCTGGAGGAGGGAGATGGGGTGCACCACAGGTGGGAGGTAGGAGAAATGGCCTGAGACCCCATCATTGTTAGGAACCCAAGCCTTCACAGGGGAGCCAGGCCCACAGTCCTAGACCAACGTTGCTGCAGGCCTCCCTTGTTACTATTCCCGTGCGATGCTTTTACAAAGGAGATTCAGATTCAGGGGAGAGACATGACTTGCTAGGGTGGGGCTGATTCCCCCGCTCTACACCCACCAACTCCCATACACATGGCATTCTTCCGTCACTGTACAAGCAGAGATGACGTGAAATGCTGCCATGGCCATGGGGAACAGGCCTTCCCGTACAGTGCTATAGAAATAAAAGTGGTACTTTGGGGTAGGGGGATTAATTTGGTGATATATGACAAAAGCCTTAATGAGTATATGTACTTTATACTGGCCATTGCACTTCTAGGCATGTATTCACGGGAAATAACCAAATAGTGTGCAAAGGTGAATGTGCAAGGACGCTTACTGCACTGTTGTTTATAACAGCATTAGAACACTAACTACTGACCGAAGGGGCTGGTTGGTTGATAAATGAAGGCACAACTGTGCTTGGAGTACTGTGCGACCTTTCCAGACGAGGCTGTGGACCCATATCTATCACCATGGACATACCATTCACAACATATTGTTAGATTTTAAATGTCAGGTTACAAAAGACAACCGCACAATATGATTCCTTTTTTGGCAAGTAAACCACACATATGCATGAAAACAGTCTAAGAGGGCATATATCAAAATGTTGACAGTGGCCATCCAGCATGTGGGGTTTCAGGCGGTTACTTTCTTTTTGCTTATTTGTACTTTCTAAATTTTGTGCAATGAATAGTATAGAATTTAAAGGGCCAGGTGGGAAAAAAGGAGTGTACATCTGCAGGTAAGCCAAGATGGGTCTAGTAACAGTCAGATTCTAGCTCAGCTATTTCTCATCATTGAGGGCAGCAAATGGGACTGACTTCACTTTCCAGAAAGATCATCAGAGACACAGTCTCATAACAGCACAGGCAGCCCTCATAGAGGATCTGGCCCAATTCTTCAGAGCCCTTGGCTCTTTCTGTAGAAAGGGAAAAGGAGCACCAGGGCAGGGGCCCTGAAATTGCTTGGCCCTCTGCCTTCAGGGGAAGCTCTCCCGGGGCCTCATCATGCTGCCCAGGTCCCAGGGACAGAGAGTATGAGAATAGCAGGCAGGCAACCGAGAATAAAATGCATAACCTAAATTTGTCTGATGTTACAGTAGAGAAAATCGGAGGAAGCTGGCAAGCATTAAAAACGTTTTGAATATAAATAATAAAACATTTTTATCCCAGGGTCCGTCTCTCAACTTTTTCGTTCCTCCATCAAGGAATAGTGTAGACAGAAGTCTCTAAGGCATCCCACCTTTTTGCTTGTAATACTTTAGGGAGCATATAGGGGAAAAAATCATTGATGAAACAAGTTAGTGGTTAACTTCTACACGCATTGCACACTGAGATTCTGGGTCTCCTAAGTGTATTGGAGTAAATGCTTCCTCCCTCTCCACAATTCCCCCTACCTCCTACACTCAATTTCATTGAGATATGACCGACATATAACATTGTATTAGTTTTAGGTGTATAGTGCAATAATTTAGCATATGTGGATATTGCAAGATGATTACCACAATAAGTTTAGTTAACATCCATCACCTCATAAAGTCACAATTCTTTTTCTTGTGATGAGAACTTTTAAGACCTACTCTTCGCATAAGTGAGATCATTGGTATTTGTCTTTCTCTGTCTGACCCTGTCTGAGATTTTCTGATAGACTGAGCAGCAGCTTAAGGATCAGTAGGTAATTGTGAGACAAAATACAACTTTAAGAGTCTCTGGGCCAAAACCAGCTGACAGGCCAATACAGGCTCTGACAAAAGCAGGGCTGGAGAACGTGGCTTAAGCTATGGTCAAAGTGGCGGCCACTATTCTTTTCCCCAAAATCTTTCTGCCTATTCTCTCCCCAGAATCTAAGGATGAAGTGCTAGCAAAGGCCATCTGAAGCATATTTGTAGGGGAAAAAGAGCAAGACTAATTACTCATTGTGTCAGTGCCTCCAATACCCAACTGCTGAGCTGACTGGGCTTCCCAGACCCCACGGCCCCACCGACGCTAGGGAGGAAGTGAAAGAGGAGGTGGGCAAAGGGTTTGTGAAGCTTTGATGCACAGTGACTGCTGGTGGGCCGTAAAAGCCTCCCCTCCTGCTGTGGAGAGAACTGTATAGGGGAGCACAAAGAGCATCCCGACACCCCTGGGTGGAGAAGAGAGCAGGGAGAAGTTCTGTCCCCACTCAAGATGGGAAGAAACATGGTGGCGAGAGCAGAGGTTTCTTCTTTCACCAGAATGCCCTTCCTGACAGAAAGGACTGAAGGTTGCCTCTGAGACATGACCTCATTTCCCCGGCTTGGTTCAGATCATCCCTAATCTGTGCTTTTCTGAGATTCATCTTCCTGGACTCTGAGAGACCTTCTGAAGGTCTTCCTGATGTAGATCAGCTCAGCCTCACCCCTCCAATTTCCTAGATTGACCCTTCTGGGTAACAGTAGCTCTGAAATCACCCCCATGGGTACCCCTCCCTGAAGACCTCCCTGAAGGAGGCCAATTCTGTCGCCCCCCTGAAGCGCTGATGAAAGATAGTGGGGAGATCAGACAGGAGAGGAGGCATTGGGCCAAAGGGCTAAACTCTTCCTCTTCCCAGGAAACAGTCCTAAGCCCTGAAGGGAAGTTTCATAAATGACTTGCCCCCTCTCTCCATTAGGCAATGAGGCAACTTAGAAGATTAAATAAGGATCCCTGATATCAACCAGAGAGTTTCCTCATATTTCAGAATACAGCCTGAGTTACAAAATGACTGTAGATAACATATTTGGGTGTTCTGTCCCCCTTTCTGGGAACTAGTTTCTGCCCATGGGCCTTCGGAAGGAGCAGGTTTAGATGGCCTTGACTTGCCTTATGCCATCCTCTCTCCCTCCAGCTGCCGTGATTGGACTAGCAGGGAGCACTCCACTTAAGAGAAGCTCATCTAAGCTAGTAAACTCAGCCAGTCAGATTCTTCCTTGCATATGCAAACTAAGAGTATTTGGGAGTGGGCATCTGAGATAAAAGGCCATGCAGAATGGGAGCTGGAATTAATGCCAGGGCAAATCCAAGCTACATACAAGCCAGAATTGAAAGGGCGAGGGAAGCCAGAGGAAGCAGAGCAGGATGGTCTGCAAAGAGAATAAAGCAGAGCAGAGAGAGAGAAGCTAAGGTTGAGAAGAAATGGGAAAGGAGGGAAGGAAGATGGACAGAGGGAAAGACAGGTGCAGGGAGACCGAAGGAAACACCAACGAGGCGGGGAACCCTTTTGGCTTCCTGTGGCTTCCTCATACTCACTTCAGTTCCCATGTGGCCTGACTTTACTTTTTTTCTGTTAGATACTTCCATATCCTTTTAGTAATCATCTTTTTCTTTAAGTTTCTGTTTCTTGCAGCCTTTGCACTGATTCAAACTATGACCCTAGCCCTTGTGGCAGGATGGGGCAGTTTGAGAGGCTGGAATCTGCCACTGGCCATGCCCTACTGAGTGGAGCAGCCCCTGGAGGGACAACCAGGAGAGGGGCTGTGTGAAGTCAGGGGCAGGTTACACATGGAAGTCTGGACAGATGAGCGCTAGCATCTGAAAAGGAAACTGGCAGAGAACTGGGCTGAGACAAAAAAGCACAGGAAGGGAGAAGGCCACTGGCCTGGTTAAAGCAGGGGTGTAGTTCTGGAAATACTGGACAGAGACTCACCCAGTGGATCCCAAACCAGCCCGGGGGCCAAGGTGGGCCAAGATATTGGGCCTTCTCCTTTAATGACAGGAAAAGAACATCTTTCAAAGAACAATGAAGAACCTCTTTGTGTTTCCAAAAGCCACACAGAGTCTGGGTGTTTATTTAAAAGGGGTAGTGATTGCCAAGCTCCTGCAAGCTTTGGAGGACTCAGACTCTAACTTAAAGGTGCCTGGGACCTCTACCTAATTCTCCAAATGCCTCATCCTGTTTATGGTAGATTCTCATTAGTTGCAGTAGTTTTGTTCTATAAATAGCCACGTGAACACTGAATCTTTCTTTTTAGGAGAAATACGGGGTTTGGTTCCTGCAAGCCTCTGGTCATGTTTTCATTAATTGGTCAATGTATAGCCTTGTTTTATGTGTGTTTCTGTTTAAAGATGCCTTATATAATATTTAGGTGATTCATTAACCTTGAACTCATGGCCAACAGCACTGTGGTTCATGCATGAACAAAAAGCTTATTAACACCTATTTTCTCTGTAAGGCACATACATCACAGCCTCCTTGTGCATTAGGACCCTTAATGCTGGTTGTCTTTGATTATGTTCACTTCTACCCAAAATGATGAGAGCACTTTGAGAGAAAAGAATATTTATTATTCCTTACTAATTTTGTGGCCATAATGCTAAGCAGAGTATCTGGCAACTAGCCAGATACTAATAATCACTCAATAGTAAGAATCATAGAATCAGGGAGGAAGTCCATTTCCAAGCATTTACGCTGGGCCTCTGTGCAAGTGATCACACTCTGTAACTCATCTCTCTGATCTGATCTGACTTGGTCCTCTCCTAGGCTAAGCTTGCACGAAGGGATCCAACCAAAGAAAGACAAGTGAACACCGGGCAGGGCTCATTGCAGATAGATGAGCACAGGTAACCATTAACTTTCAGTGGAGGTGCACACTTGGCCACTCACAGCATAGGAAGCCAAGTTCTAGGACTCAGATGGTCAGCTGAACTGGGAGGGGTCAGGAGGGTGTTCCAGTTGGAAGTGAAAGAAGATGCATGTGTGCAAGTTGTACTTGTCTACATAAATGTTCTGAGGAATAATTTGCTACATTAACATGACACCAAAACTTCTAGTAACACTGAGTCAAATAAATAGCTTAGACAACAAGCCATATATACAGATCATTGTTTTCCTAACTTTTTGTCTCCCTCTTTTATTAGTTTACCCCCTGGTCACTGTATTTTAAAAGATCATGTCCATCAAACAAATAGCATTTTAAGTAACTACTTTCTCATTTTTATTAGAGACACAGAACTGCCAATCAAGCCTCTGACCATCAAGAAATGTCACATGAGTTGATCAATTCTAACCAAAAGTAAAGATGCTTAAAATTTACTCTGCTTATGGTGGTAAAATATATGATTTCTACCTGATTTTTTAAATATTGAACTAGCTTCAGTATGCCCTTCACCTACAGTCTCATTGGCCTCTTTGGAAACCTCAGATTGAGAGTACCTGAAATCAGTGTATGAATTCACCAGTGGCTCATAACAGCAGTACATGCACAGTGAACATGGGAAGCCACTTCTTGGGTTTTTGACCATGACTCACCCAGCCCAGGTACAGTGACTTCCAGCCTCTCTCTTGTGCTCTGTTCTCAGCAGACCCAGACAGTCCTTCTCAGCTGCCCTTGCTCCTGGCATGGTGAGCTGGGAACTTCTGCTCTTCTCTGTATTCCGCATGCCCATCCCAGCAGGTGCCATACACACACTAGGTGCTTAATTAATGTTGCTTGATTTACTGTATCCCTTCTATTCCATTGTGTATGGCTCCCTGGCTCCCCTGTGGTAACATATGAAATTCTCTTGTTTGAGGTTCCTCTTCCAGTGCCCCTAGGGGTCTCTTAGCCCTTTCCCCCAACAGCAGATATAAGAAATGCCCAAACCAGAGCTAGCGAATTCAGAGAAGGAATCCCAGGAGGCTGTGGCTGGGCTGGGGTAGAGCAGGGATGGGGCAGCCTGCTGTCTTACCACCTCTGCTCCAGTGTGAAGAACGAAATGCCATGATTATACATTCGGTAGCTTCCATAGGCATGAGATTAAATCCCTTGGCAGACCACCATTCCTGTCAATAGGGAGACGGTCCCAAGATCCTGCCTGTGGGTAGCACTTGCCAGTTGGTCATTCCCATACCCTGGACTGGCCATCTGGGCCTGCCTTCTCCCTGCTGCCCAGCATGGACTGTCAGCTCACCCGGGCTGGGCCCTACAGGCAAGCAGGGCAGCTTTTCTGAAGATCATGGGAATGCCTTTGGCCAAGGGGCCCATGAGGCCTGAATGCTGACCCTCGGCAGGCAGAGAGCGCTCAGTTAGGAAGCAGGCCTCCTGCTCTTCTTCAGCTTCTGCATTCCTGAAATTTGCTTAACTTCGAGGCCTCAGTTTCCCCACCCAGGATCATGTGATCTGGATAAATACAATCTCCATCCTAAATAGTCCCAGCTCCTCAGCAGCTGAACACAGCTGGAGAAAAGCAGGCGACTGTGCCAGCTGGTCTCCCTTTCCGCTTATCACCACTATCTCAAGTGGGCACGCAGCGCCGTTTAGAAATCCTCACGTTCCCCAGGCTATTCTCTCTCTTCAGTTTCAGATGAGTACTTCCCAACCTCTCTCTCCTTAAACCTTCAAGCCCCTCTCCCTGCTCATTACTCTCAGATATATTCTTTATTTCACTGAAAAAAAATGGAAGCATCAAAAGGGAACCACTTTTTCATCCTGTCACCAAGCAAACAACTTACCCACATCTGCATCACCTGCTCTGCCTCGCCTACCCCCAACCCCCTGTATTTAAGGCCCAGTCTCCACTGGGTGACCAACCACCTCAGTTTTCCTGTTTCGGAGGGTTTTCCTGGGAGGTGGCACTGTCAGATCAGTGAGCGGGCAAGTCCTGGGCTAACCGAGATGAGTGGCTCACCCTGCATCCATGGCATGCTGGATTCCACCTCCTCATGAAAGCGGGGACGCCGCCCCCATAATCATGCCTACTTTCTGCTGCCCCACTGCTTGCCTTCTCTCTGGATGAGTCTCTTCAGTACATAGACATGCTGTGAATGTGTCCATTTTAAAAAAATCCTCCCCAGGCCTCACCTTCCCCTCAGCTCCTGCCCTCTTCTGCTGCCAGCTAAGCTGGCAGGTGACCAGGTCCCATCATCAGCCAAGTGTCTCCTGCCATGTACAGGCCTCCCTGAAGCCACCACTCAGCACTAATGGCTGCGTGTCATGGGCCTTCACGCTGACCCCTAACATGAGCCAAACCTCCACGTGTTACATCTGGGAATGCCAAGGGCCCCATATATTGGAATCATTTGGTTATGTGTCAGTCCCTCTTTCTCACCTCCCAGGAGGAGCATCCTGATGGCAAGGGCCTTGTTCTACTTATCTGTGCATGCCCAGTGTCTAGGACATTGCCAGGGACACAGCAGAAGCAGAGTAAGTGTTCACTGAGTGACCAAATGACCAAACACGTGAATGAATTATAGGCTCAGTTGAAGGCCCTTGATCGCTTTGGCCGCATGGGCCTCACCCTCCTCAGCTCCCAAAGCACCTCTTGCCTTGGCGAGGTCGTTGCCATTTAGCCACCCTTTCGTGTCACAGCTCCCCTTTCATCGTGTGGCCACTGATCTCCTGAAGCATACTCACCCGTAGGTACTAGGCCTGGCTTCCCCATAAGCTTGCTATTTCCTTGTAGGCAGCACATACCCTCTACAGCACCCAATAAACGTATATTGAGGCAGTAGGTAGTTGGTATAAACCCAGAGTACCTAATGGGAACAGTCTTCTGGGTGCAGTGGGCCATTCAAACAAAAACATGGCTCCTTCTAGCAGGTGCTTGCCCAATCAAATAATGAGAGTGAATAAGTGAGTAGCAGAAGGGTATTGCTGGCAGATAGGGACCCTTTCTTTTAGCTACCCTGTAGCTCAGGAAGGATAGGTGTTTTGGGATCCAGTGGAGAGCCTGCAGCCAGAGGGGGAAAATCACTGAACAAAGCTTGGAACATGGTTTATCCATGCTGCCTGGATACCAGAGGAAAAAATAGACCTGACTCTAGAAATCCTCATCTGGAAGGACGGGCTCTGAGTGAGTGCCCCTCAGAAAGTCTCTTCCTTGTGTGGTTGGAATGTTTGGTCTTGTTATAATACGAGATATCCCGTTAAGGAAATATATCAGCCCCTGCTTGATGGTTGGTCGTCTTTAATTTTGTTCTCAGAAAACACCACCCTCTCCCACCTGCATTTTCCCTCCTCCCCCCAGTCTCCCAAAGAAAACCCACCAACTCACTTAGGTCCCAGCCTCCAGCAGCCTTTTAACTCTCCCTTCCTAGCCCTTCCCCTTTCTCCTCCCCTGGAGGCACCTGCAGCCCTACCAGAAATACGGAAGTCAACATATGCAGCTGATACAGGCATTTTAGCATACTGAGTGGTCCAAATATTTAAACATCTATGATATAGGAAGCGTGGAGAACATTAAAAACCATTTTCTCCCTGCTGATTGCAAGAGAGGAAATAGACGCAGTCCCTGCTCTCCTGCACAGTCGCAAAACCGCTGGCCTCATCATATTGCTGATGTAAAGTACCTCTCCCGCCTCCTCTAGTCTGTCTTTAGGTTGCATTTACTGTAAACAAAGATGTATTTTGGGGGGCAGTTGGATTGAATTTATTGTTTATGTAAATCTCTCAGAATGTGACATAGCAAGATAGCTTCCTATGTTGTGCTGATCCACATTTTAGGCCAACAGCCAAAGTATTTTATCTTTTCCTTCATTATAGTGATCTTCCAATTAGCCGTGGTCTGTAATACCCTGATTTTGGTGGCAGTGGTTTGGACAGAATTGTTTGATAGTTCTGCTCGAGAGGCAAAATAAGGGGTCTTATTATAGAAGTGCAGAGGTTGTGCAAGGGCTGAGTTCTGTTGCAAAGTTTGCCGATAAGGGGAAAACCGGCCCTTAAGCGTCCATTCTGTTCTGTATATTAACACTTCTAATCTGCACTGCTGATAAAACTGCAAGCCATTTGCCTTTGGAGGAATTAGTTCTGCCTCACTTGTGTAACCAGGCGATGGTGATTAACCTTTAAACTGTCCAATATTCCCAGCAGCCTCCTGCTCCAGATTAGAAACTATTTAGTTATGACCAACTAAATTAACAACACTCCCTCCTCTGAAGAATGAGATTTGGAAGGTGGATGCATTTAAGGTGGAATTGTGTTTTGAACTGGGGATCCATATCTTTCTAAGGTGCTTATTTTCTTGTTGTTAAAGTCTAGGCTGCCACATTAGGGAGGGAAGGCTCACCTGGAGGACGGTGGGAGGGAGAAAGGGTGGGGGACCAGTTGTCCTGCTGGGCTTGCTGATCTGAGGTTAGGTTTAGATTTCTTTCCCTGCTATCATCCCAGGTGAAAAGGGGGACCTCAGCTCTTCTGCTAGACCCAAGCCACGTTCACAGTGGGACTGAGCAGTTGCTCCTAATGTGGATCTTAAAGAGTAAATAAAGTAGCTTCCTTACTACCCTACTCCCAATTTCTCCTTGGAGTTGAATGTTAGGAAAAGATGGTAACGAACCTTCACGTTCTGAACACTGGGATCTGCTCACCGCAGGTGGGTCTGCCCACCTGAACTGAAGTCGTGCTAACAGTCCATTTCAGCCCTCTCCTCTCTGCCCATTTCAAATGTGTAATTTATCAGTGGAAACATACCCTTGGTGGTGAGGGCCAGGCAATTATGTAATTGTGTCATGCCTTAAATCCCCAAATTGTTGGTCATCCCTGGATAACAAATAAAATGGAGCAACACACCCTCCCCACCAATAACCCAGCGCCACCCGATCCTGGTAGCAACCTTATCATTTTACTAGTTTCATATTAGCTGCCTCCTTAAAAACTGCTAATCTAGATACTGCATTAGCAGGATGTCAGTCAAGCTGCAGTCACAGCACAGCCTTCTTCATATACCAATTTAAATCATTCATGGTCTTTTCTTTGGCATTATTCAAAAGATCATAATAATTTTCTTGTGCCCACGGCACAAAAAAATCAATTATTTCCCCACAAAGACTTGAAAGTACTTAGCGAGTGCGGCAAGAAAAGCTGAGAGTGATATCAAATTGAAATTGCACTCATTACATACAACACAATTAGTTGCCACTAGCCTGGCCAGGCTTTAATTCTGAATGGCATATCTTTATTATTACAGAAACAAGCATGCAAATGGCATTGTTCAGGATTTGCCGAAATCAATAGGATATAGTGCTGTGTGTTTGGTGACCACTGTCACTCACGCTGCTGTGGATGCGAGATAATGTGTGTGTTTGAATTAATGAAGGGAGCGGGCAACATCATAAGTGACACCCAAATAAAAGAAATGGGTACATGATATTTGTAATTATTCTACTTGTGTTTTTGTTGTAAATACTTGTGCTTTTTGTTTTTTAATCAAAGGATTAATTGCATTTTAATAAGGCATTATGATTTGCAGAGCTTTAGTTAATTAAAACTTGTAGTATATAATTACGAAGTGATGCTGAGATTTTCTAAAGATCACCCATATGTTTAGAATATGTATAATTTTTCTGTTAAGCAGTTGCAATCCTCCACCAATCCCCCACCCAGCCTTTTTCCCTTGGTCCTTCCTCCAACCAGGAGAAGATATGAGTGACTTCTGTGAAATATTGGTGAAATGACAATTCCAGGTGGATTTCTCCAAG
Organism: Smutsia gigantea; assembly: GCA_032199065.1. Taxonomy (NCBI): domain Eukaryota; kingdom Metazoa; phylum Chordata; class Mammalia; order Pholidota; family Manidae; genus Smutsia; species Smutsia gigantea. Next base: position 449,211 of record JAVSCE010013497.1, read on the forward strand.
TGGCAGCTAGCTCCCAATTTATGTCATTGCACAGATTAAAATGACTCTGAAGCAGCATTCATGTGACAAACTGGCAGAAAAGTTTCTTGTTGACACCTGCTTTCCAGTTAATCCTTCTGAGGTACAACACTCACGTCTGGGGAGTTGATGTGAGTTTGGAGTGGGAATGTTGAGATTTTACATCCGGCTGAGGTGGTGCCATTGTGAGTTAGACTGCGGTTGGTTCTCTGGGGCTCGGACCAAATCCCAGTGGAGTCCCTGAGCCCTGACATCTACCTACGAACTTATTTGGGAGGGCTGGGCTGGGGAGAAGGGATGCTGAAAGTCAAGGGAATTCCAGAGTGTTACCACATTAGTAATTCACAGTGGAATCCAGCCCAGAGGCATGCGAATCGCGTTTCCTGTAGGTGTGTATTATGTGAAGGCTGATGGATTAATTGCTAGATAGATGGAATAGAGCTAAGGTAAAACATTATTAAAAAGTTTTAAAATCTTAATGTAACATTTTGAAGTTTGCTTTGGGGAATATTTTTCATTTCAGTCTCCTAGATTTCTATTATCTTTGGGATCAGGAGCCTTACTTGTCTTTGGAGAAAGAGGGATCCATTTGCTGAGATCTTAAGATGTTCTTTGTTAAGACTGGGTGGCCCTGTGGTGGCGGGTGGATGTAGGAGCTGTTGGCTGTGCCCCACGTGGCCAGTGATACGATGGGATGAGATGATTCAAAAGGCTGGACTCCAGGTATTCTTTGGGACCTGTGTTGGCTGGGCACCCAAGGGCTAATTTTTCTCTTCCTCGAAAGACCCAGGCACTGCAGTGAGGAGGATCAAGAGGCCCCACTCCCCTCAAGGCAATGTGAAGAAGGATGAAGGTGAAGGGAACAGGATCCTGCGATGTTCATGCCCCAACCCTGGTTTTCCAGGAGACCCACAATAGTGCTTCAGTAGGGTGGCCTGAAGCTGATTCAAAATCGAATATTATTAGGTTGGTCATGGCTTCTTATTTAACTCTGCAAACCTAGAGCTTGAAAAGGTGGTTCATTCAAAGCTTGCTAAAATATTTGCTCAGCAGCACAATGGTGTGTGATGGAAAATAAACTCTTGTGGCTTGCTTCCTCCTATCAGCCTCAGCCTGCAGCAAGGAAAGAATGAGGGAAGGTCAGTCAATTATGTGTGGTAATCACCGTAAGCATATTATCTGAGACACAGATGTCTTCTATGACCCCACACGACATGGCTATTAACCTCGGAGCAATATAAAAACAGAGTGGGCTTGGGGGGAGGAGTGGAGGGAAACCAGACTTTCAGTGTAGCCTTGTCCACAGGCTCAGAAAAAGAAGTTGTGGACATGAAGACTGTTTTCAGGACCCTGGCCACCAATCTGAGCCCGCGTGCCTCTCTCCCATGGCCTTTCTGTGGGCCAAGTCATATGCCTAAGTACCTGCGCCATCTGAACATGACCGACCGACTTGCAAGATGCCTTAGACACACAATGGTCCTGGAATGCTACTTTCTTTTCACCAAAAAAAAGATGCATTGGGGGGTGTAATTTGGGTGTTTGGGTATGTGTTTAAGTTCACTCCAATCTTAAATGTTAGTGGGCAGGGAAGACAACAGTGTCACCTGGGCATGTTGGGTAACCCAACGAAGTTACCCCACTACACATGGACTAATAGAAAGTCAGTGTTGATATACCTAATGGGCTTTTGCCTCCCCCAAATTCAGCCCTGATTCTGGTCTGCCTGGACAAGCTCGTGCCAGAGCCTGGCCTAGGGGTGGGCACAGAGCGATATCCTACGAAAGCTGCTGAAGGGTGAGTTGCAGCTGGTCTGGGATACACATTCAGGTAAGCGTCTGCCCTGCGAAACACCCTGGATAGACACTGAGAATTCAAAACGAAATAAATTGGTTCTGCCCTTCAGGAGCTTATAGCTAGCGGGGCGGGTGAGGAGAGGTGGAGGGATAGGAAGTAACCTTGAATGCAAATTAGTGTTTACCTCATTTCAAAACATATTAGGGATGCTGGAGTAGGCCAATAGGAAGGGTTCTGTGCAGAAATGAACAAGAGACTGTTCTAGCCTAGGGACTTGGGAGATTCCCCTACAGGAATGACACTTAAACTGGGACATATACGCAGGTACCTGTAACAGCTGTCCATTTGGGGACCCTGTCGGGAGCAGGACACCGTCCCGGCCCTTTTCCTGCTACTCTCTAGTCCTCCCAGCCCCGTGAGCAGCACTGGGCCTGTGGCCGACCTGAGACACAGAAAGGTCAAGGCCTCTTGTGCCAGGCCTCACAGCTGGCTTAGGGCGGAGCTGAGCTCGCGATTCACCCCCCGCTGACTCCAGATTCCACTGAAAGGGGATGTGTTTGCCTGCTAGGCAAGAGGAACAACATTTGAAGTGAAGGGAGAAATGTCTCAAGGGCATGAGGTACATCCAGTGTAGGGACAACTGGGAATAGGTAGGAGGTGCGTGACCAGGAAGCTGGAGAGGCCCAGGCCCGGCTGGTGGCCCGTGCCGCGGAGTTTGACTTCATCCTGTGGGTGGTCAAGGGACAGCATGATCAAAAGTGGGCTTCTGGAAGGTTTCTCTCAGTTGCAGGGTGAATCAGCTGGAAGGGCTGAAGATGGGAGTCCCGAAGCCTGTTAGGGAACTATTACAGCAAGGAGAGGCCCAGGATGGGGACACAGGCCCAGGACACAGAGATGGGGAAGACAGCCAGGTGTTAGACATGGGCTGGGAGGACTAGGCAGCTGAGGAGACGTGGTGGTGAGGGAAAGGGAAGAGTCTGGGGACATTTCAGGTCTGCACACAATCCCTTGCATATCTTAGGCCTGAAGAGGGATGAACAAACTGCTTTCATCCCTCTTGTGCAATAAACACATTGAGATTTGAAAAGATGAAAATCTTAGCCTTTCTCCTGCTTGATGGGTCCACCTTCTTTCTGTTCCCTGCTCAATTCTAGAAGGACCAACTCCAAGGTCCCAGGACTTAAAGGCCCAGAGACAGCCAGGTCACCCCGCCAAGAGTCCTGGGCTCTGGGTGGGGGCACCTGAAGGATGGTTTATAACCCTGGGTGGTGTGGATGAAAAAGAATAAAGGGAGCCTGGACCCTTGATTCACTGTGGGAATCTGAGGAGGTGAGGTGTGAAGAGGACCTGAGAGCTTCCCTGAGGGGAGGCACTAGCAGGCACAGAAAACTCCAGACACCAGTTGCTTTGCCCCCAGCAGTTCTGGGGAAGAAGTCTATCTGCCCCTGTTCTAAACTCCTTGTTGTCACTATAGAGGAGCTTCTGATGTGACTGGGGAAGGAGGAGAGAGAAAGAAGATCGCCTGAAAAGGTAGAAGGCAGGAGTCAAAGAAGCAATTCTGTAGAGATAGGTGTGTGTGTATGTGTGTGTGTGTGTGTGTGTGTGTGTGTGTGTGTGTGTGTGTGTGTGTGTGTGTGTGATGTGTCTTAATTTCTCCATATGCATCAAGAGATGGAGAAAAATGCCTGCCTTTCTTATATTATGAAGACCTTGCCATGAACAAATGCAATATAGAGTCGATGGCACTGTATTTTATAATTGGGAAAAGAGAACAAATGAAATAAGGCATTAAAAATGCTTGGAAAATAATGAAACCTTCCAGGTAAATTGTTATTAGTGTAGCTTTTTAAGATGCCATTTGGGCCCAACCTCATGGTGACAGAAGGAAATTTGCACTTCTGTTGTGATGAGGACACAACTTCGGATGTGACTGATTTAGCCGCTGGTAGAGGCACTTTAGGAGACCTGGACGCTGATTCCGGACTACCTCCTTTAAAGAAATGCTTGTGCCTGCAGGGTAGGCCCTGAGTGCTAGGTCGGACTGAAACTCTCTGAAACCCAGTTGGACAGAAGGGATAACAGACTCAGATTTCTGTTAGTGAGAGGGGAGCTGAGAAAGGAGAAGGGCCACTAGAAACAGGGAGGCTGCCTGATCAACTGAGGGAGGGACAAGGGGGAGATAAAAGATTGAAAAATGTAATAGAAGATTTGCTTACACTTCTTGGAATGGTAATTAAATTTATTTATAGTTATGGAAAATTTGGGGAAGCGAGGAAAAGCAATTTAAATGCAGAGTTTTCACAGGGGAACTGCAAATGACTCGCCTTAACGGCGTCTCTGAAGGTTAACAGAATGGCAGGAGGTCGGACTGAAGGGCATATGATAAGTGACAAGCGTTAACATGGCAAATCATGTATTTAAAATTACTCGGAGCTTTATCAAGTGTTTCCTCTCAAAAATAAACTATTCTGGAAGGAAAGGTTAACTGAGAAAAGAGTATTACCCTAATGTTTCTGTGATGACTGGGGGGAGGAAGGGAAGAGGGTTCTGTAATGTAGGACAAGTGGTGATAAATATAAATAGGTTGTTACATTATTAACAGTATAGAAACACAAATATTCCAAACTTACACTGCACTAGGAAGAGAGGCAAGTAACCGTTCCCTCTCCTCTTTGTCTTCACTGTCTCCATGAGGGGAGCATCTTCCCCGTCCACCCATGGGCTGGAAGGCAGACATAAGGCAGATGAGATGCTAATGGAACTACACCAGCCAATGCCTCTAGAGCTTAACTACCCACAAGCAGCTTTGCCTGGTAAGAGGAATCCAGAGGATTCTCTGAAATCCCCCATCCACGAGTCCCCTCACCTGGCTTCCATCTCTCCCAGGACTTCTCTTTGATTCTGCCTGGAGGGAGGGTAAGATGAGCGACTGAGCAAAGCAGGAGCATCCCCATACCCCAGCCCATGGGACACAGCCACGGACTTCCAGTGAGAGCCGTGGACTTTGCCACCATCTTTTCCCCAAAGCCTCAGCTTTCTCCAACTTACTGGAGCAAAACCTCAATTGGCTGGGCAGCAAAGAAGAAGCAGTCTCATTAAAGTCAAACCAAATCAGGGGTGGTCTTTCTGAACACCTTTATTTAATATTGTGCTGAACAGTATAAGGAGGCAAGAAAGAAGAAATGAAATGATCATTCTTTGCATATGATGGGATTTTTATCAAGTGAAAAAAAAACAGTAAGAATCAGCTGAAAGACTAATACAACTCAGTAACATCACTGGGTATAAAATCAACATAAAGAAATTTATAGACCTTCTTTTTTTTAATATAATTTATTTTATTATCATTAATCTACAATTACAAGTGCAATATTACAGTTATTAAACTACCCCTTCATCAGGTCCCCCCCACCAACCCCATTACAGTCACTGTCCATCAGCGTAGTGAGATGCTATAGAAACACTACTTGTATTCTCTGAGTTGTACTGCCCTCCCCGTGCCCCCCCAACATTACATCTGCTAATCGTAATGCCCCTTTTTCCCTCTTATCCCTCCCTTCCCGCCCATTTTCCCCAGTCCCTTTCCCTTTGGTAACTATTAGTCCGTTCTTAGGTTCTGTGAGTCTGCTGCTGTTTTGTTCCTTCAGTTTTTTTCTTTGTTCTTATACTCCACAGATGAGTGAAATCATTTGATACTTGTCTTTTTTGGCTTGGCTTATTTCACTGAGCATAATACCCTCTAGCTCCCTCCATGTTGTTGCAAATGGTAGGATTTGTTTTCTTCTTATGGCTGCATAATATTCCATTGTGTATATGTACCACCTCTTCTTTATCCATTCATCTACTGATGGACACTTAGGTTGCTTCCATTTCTTGGCTATTGTAAATAGTGCTGTGATAAACATGGGGGTGCATCTGTCTTTTTCAAACTGGGCTGCTGCATTCTTAGGGTAAATTCCTAGGAGTGGAATTCCTGGGTCAAATGGTATTTCTATTTTGAGTTTTTTGAGGAACCTCCATACTGCTTTCCACAATGGTTGAACTAATTTGCAGGCCCACCAGCAGTGTAGGAGGGTTCCCTTTTCTCCACATCCTGGCCAACATTGGTTGTTGTTTGTGTTTTGGATGTTGGCCATCCTCATTGGTGTGAGGTGATATCTCATTGTGGTTTTAATCTGCATTTCTCTGATGATTAGCGATGTGGAGCATCTTTTCATGTGCCTGTTGGCCATCTGAATTTCTTCTTTGGAGAAGTGTCTATTCATGTCCCCTGCCCATTTCTTAATTGGATTATTTGCTTTCTCTTTGTTGAGGTGCATGAGTTCTTTATATATTTTGGATGTCAACCCTTTATCAGATACGTTTTTAATGAATATATTCTCCCATACTGTAGGATGTCTTTTTGTTCTACTGATGGTGTCCTTTGCTGTACAGAAGCTTTTCAGCTTGATATAGTCCCACTTGTTCATTTTTGCTTTTGTTTCCCTTGCCTGGGGAGATATGTTCATGAAGAAGTTGCTCATGTTTATGTCCAAGAGATTTTTGCCTATGTTTTTTTCTAAGAGTTTTATGGTTTCAACACTTACATTCAGGTCTTTGATCCACCTTGAGTTTACCTTTGTGTATGGGGCTAGACAGTAGTCCAGTTTCATTCTCTTACATGTAGCTGTCCAGTTTTTCCAACACCAGCTGCTGAAGAGGCTGTCATCTCCCCATTGTACATCCAAGGCACTTTTATCAAATATTAATTGACTGTATATGTTTGGGTTAATGTTTGGATTTTCTATTCTGTTCCACTGGTCTGTGGGTCTGTTTTTGTGCCAATACCAAATTGTCTTGATTACTGTGGCTTTGTAGTAGAGCTTGAAGTCAGGGAGTGTAATTCCCCCTGTTTTATTCCTCCTTCTCAGGATTGATTTGGCTATTCGGGGTCTTTTGTGGTTCCATATGAATTTTAGAATTATTTATTCCAGTTCATTGAAGAAAGCTGTTGGTACTTTGACAGGGATTGCATTGAGTCTGTAGAATGCTTTAGGTAGTATAGCCATTTTGACAATATTTCTTCTTCCTAGCCAAGAGCATGGGATGCATTTCCATTTCTTAGTGTCCTCTTTAATTTCTCTTAGGAGTGTCTTGTAGTTTTCCGAGTACAGGTCTTTCACTTCCTTCGTTAGGTTTATTCCTAGGTATTTTATTCTTTTTGATGCAATTGTGAATGGAATTGTTTTTCTGATTTCTCTTTCTGTTAGTTCATCATTAGTGTAAAGGAAAGCAACAGATTTCTGTGTGTTAATTTTGTATCCTGCAACTTTGCTGAATGCAGATATTAGTTCTAGTAGTTTTGGAATGGAGTCGTTAGGGTTTTTTATGTACAGTATCATGTCATCTGCAAATAGTGAAAATTTGACTTCTTCTTTACCAATCTGGATGCCTTGTATGTCTTTGTTTTGTCTGATTGCTGTGGCTAGGACCTCCAGTACTATGCTGAATAACAGTGGAGAGAGTGGGCATCCTTGTCTTGTTCCCGATCTTAGATGAAAAGCTTTCAGCGTCTCGCCGTTAAGTATGATGTTAGCTGTGGATTTGTCATATATAGCCTTTATGATGTTGAGGTACTTGCCGTCTATACCCATTTTGTTGAGAGTTTTAATCAGGAATGGATGCTGAATTTTGTCAAATGCTTTTTCAGCATCTATGGAGATGATCATGTGGTTTTTGTTCTTCTTTTTGTTGATGTGGTGGATGATGTTGATGGATTTTCGAATGTTGTACCATCCTTGCATCCCTGGGATGAATCCCACTTGATCATGGTGTATGATCCTCTTGATGTATTTTTGGATTCGGTTTGCTAATATTTTGTTGAGTATTTTTGCATCTACGTTCATCAGGGATATTGATCTGTAATTTTGTTTTTTGGTGAGGTCTTTGCCCGGTTTTGGTATTAGAGTGATGCTGGCTTCATAGAATGAGTTTGGAAGTATTCCCTCCTCTTCTATTTTTTGGAAAACTTTAAGGAGAATGGGTGTTATTTCTTCTCTATATGTCTGGTAGAATTCAGAGGTGAATCCATCAGGTCTGGGGGTTTTGTTCTTGGGTAGTTTTTTGATTACCAATTCGATTTCGTTGCTGGTGATTGGTCTGTTTAGTTTTTCTGTTTCTTGCTTGGTCAGTCTTGGAAGGTTGAATTTTTCTAAGACGTTGTCCATTTCTTCTATGTTTTCCAGCTTGTTAGCACATAGATTCTCATAATATTCTCTTATGATTCTTTGTATTTCTGTGGGGTCCGTCGTGATTTTTCCTTTCTCATTTCTGATTCTGTTTATGTGTGTAGATTCTCTTTTTCTCTTAATGAGTCTGGCTAGGGGTTTATCTATTTTGTTTATTTTTTCAAAGAACCAGCTCTTGGTTTCATTGATTTTTTCTATTGTTTTATTCTTCTCAATTTTATTTATTTCTTCTCTAATCTTTATTATGTCCCTCCTTCTGGTGACTTTGGGCCTCATTTGTTCTTCTTTTTCCAATTTCAGTAATTGTGTCTTTAGACTATTCATTTGGGAATGTTCTTCCTTCTTTAAATAGGCCTGAATTGCAATATACTTTCCTCTTAGAATTGCCTTTGCTGCGTTCCACAGAAGTTGTGGTTTTGTGTTGTTGTTGTCATTAGTCTCCATATATTCTTTGATTTCTGTTTTGATTTGGTCATTAACCCATTGATTAATTAGGAGAGTGTTGTTAAGTCTCCATGTATTTGTGAGCCTTTTTGATTTCTTTCTAAAATTTATTTCTAGTTTTATACCTTGGTGATCTGAGAAGTTGGTTGGTAGGATTTCAATATTTTTGAAATTACTGAGGTTCTTTTTGTGGCCTAGTATGTGGTCTATTCTGGAAAATGTTCCATGTGCACTTGAGAAGAATGTGTATCCTGTTGCTTTTGGGGACAGAGTTCTGTAGATGTCTGTTAGGTCCATCTGTTCTAGTGTGTTGTTCAGTGCCTCTGTGTCTTTACTTATTTTCTGTCTGGTTGATCTGTCCTCTGGGTGAGTGGTGTGTTGAAGTCTCCTAAGATGAATGCATTGCTGTCTATTTCCTCCTTTAATTCTGTTAGTATTTGTCTCACATATGCTGGCGCTCCTGTGTTGGGTGCATATATATTTATAATGGTTATATCTTCTTGTTGGACTCACCTCATTATCATTATGTAATGTCCTTCTTTATCTTTTGCTACTTTCTTCGTTTTGAAGTCTATTTTGTCTGATACAAGTACTGCAACACCTGCTTTTTTCTCTTTGTTGTTTGCATGAAATATCTTTCCATCCCTTCACTTTTAGTCTGTGTATATCTTTGGATTTGAGGTGAGTTTCTTGTAGGCAGCATATAGATGGGTCTTGCTTTTTTATCCATTCTGTTACTCTGTGTCTTTTGATTGGTGCATTCAGTCCATTTGCATTTAGGGTGATTATTGATAGGTATGTACTTATTGCCATTGCTGGCTTTAGATTCGTGGTTACCAAATGTTCAAGGGTTGCTTCTTTACTATCTAACAATCTAACTTAACTTTCTTGTTAAGTTATTGTAAACAGTCTGATGTTTCTTTATTTCTCTCCCTTCTTATTCCTCCTCCTCCATTCTTTCTATAATAGGTGTTTTATTCTTTGCCTTTAGTTAGTATTTGGATGGTCTGCTTTCTTTGCTATGATTTTATTTTCTCTGGTGACATCTTTTAGCCTTAGGTGTGCTTCCATCTAGAGCAGTCCATTTAAGATATCCTGTAGTGGTGGTTTATGAGAGGCAAACTCTCTCAACTTTCGTTTATCTGGAAATTGTTTAATCCCTCCATCATATTTAAATGATAATCGTGCTGAATACAATATTCTTGGTTCGAGGCCCTTCTGTTTCATTACGTTAAATATATCATGCCATTCTCTTCTGGCCTGTAAGGTTTCTGTTGAGAAGTCTGATGATAGTCTGATGGGTTTTCCTTTGTAGGTGATCTTTTTTCTCTCTCTAGCTGCCTTTAATACCCTGTCTTTATCTTTGATCTTTGCCATCTTAATTATTATGTGTATTCGTGTTGTCTTCCTTGGGTCCCTTGTGTTGGGAGATCTATGAGCTTCGGTGGACTGCGAGACTACTTCCTTCCCCAGTGAGGGAAAGTTTTCAGCAATTATTTCTTCAAAGACACTTTCTATCCCTTTTCTCTCTCTTCTTCCTCTGGTACTCCTATAATGCGAATATTGTTCCGTTTGGATTGGTCACACAGTTCTCTTAATATTCTTTCATTCCTAGAAATCCTTTTATCTCTCTGCCTCAGCTGCTCTGTACTCCTGTTCTCTGTTTTCTATTCCATTAACAGTCTCTTGCATCTCATCCATTCTTCTGTTAAGCCCGTCGATCACTTGTCTGATTTCTGCATTGTCTTTCGTCAGTTCCCTCACTTCCTCCCTTAGCTCTTGCACATTTCTCTGTAGGTCCATCAGCATGGTTATGACTTTTATTCTGAATTCTTTTTCAGGAAGACTGTGGATTTCCATCCCTTCAGACTCCCTCTCTGGGGTTGTCTGGTTGATTTTGGTCTGAACCATATTCCTCTGTCTTTTCATGGCTATAGAATTGGTCACTGATAGTTGCCACGTATGTCAGCTGGGCTCTTTAAGACTTAAAAAAAAAAAAGAAAAAAAAAGAAAAAAGAAGAAAGAAAGAAAGAAAAGAAAAAACAAAAACAAAAAACAAAACAAAACAAAACAAAAAAACAAAAAAAAAATGCCCACCGGACGTAGATTCTGTGGGAATGCTCTAGGTGGCACTATTGCCCCACTATTCCACAGCTGTGGCTGCGCCGCTCCGCAGGGCCCTTTATCGCTCTGGCAGGGGTGGGAACAAATAGGAGGCTGTTGATCTCAGTGAGAAGTGTAAGTATGGCTGCTACGCTTCCCCAGTTGCCAGGTAAGGCATCTGAAACTCCCCAGGACTCCCAGCCTGCTGGGCTGAGTGTGCTGGGGCGATC
>JAVSCE010013499.1:0-13078 GCA_032199065.1 Smutsia gigantea
AAGTACAGGAGAACGTTTGGAGAGATGCAACAATGCTGGCTTTAGAGGTTGAAGAAGGACCAAAGTCAAGGACAGCCGGCAGTTTCTAGAAACTGAGAAGAGAAAGCTGAGAACTTTCCCCTTGAGCTTAAGAAAGGCACGCCACCCAGTCTAACATCTTGAGGGTAGCCTAGGGAGACCTGTTGGACTTCTGACCTCCAGAATGATGAGATACTAAATTTGTATCATCTTAAGTCACTGAGTTCGTGGTAATTTGTTAGAGCAGCAATAGGACCCTGATGCAAGTCTGTATTTCAGGCTCTGCTTTTAGGAAACATGTCCTCCAACAGGATCCTCTTTCACAGGTATCGCAGGGGTACCTGTCCCGGTGGTCATAGCTCCCCTACATTAAAATAAATTAACAAACATGCCATCAGCTTGCTGGTCTTGTCCTACCACAGTGTTTGAAGGGTCTGAACTGGGCGGGCCAGTAATCTGGCTCCATCCGCCCTACAAAGTCAAGATGCTTTTTTTTTTTTATGGAGGTGGGGCTGGCTGCTTTCCATACAGAAGAAAATGGTAGCAACCAATTCAGAGGGTTGTTGAGTTAATACGTGTAAAGTGCTTAGAATGTTGTGAATGTTCAATATATTTTAGCTACCTTTATTTCCATCTGCTCAAAAAGCTCTACATTTTGCTCCTCTCTGAAGATAAAGGAGTGGTCATGAAATGAGGCTATATCGGCATGATTTGGTGTGCAAATATATCCCAGTTTAAATTTTGTATTTTATTATCCATTGCAGAAAATTTATTTTATGAGTAAAGAAAAAGACATTAGGTGATTAGGGGAATGTCTGCATTATTTCCAGTTTTATCACCAAAGCCTTAGTAGAAACAGAAGAGATTTGGGATTCTTATGATTTATTTCAATTATGTTTAAATCTATTTTACAGAGGATACCCTGCACAAAGTACTACTCAGAGTCTGTCCTCAGAGCCTAAAACAATTATTTGGAGCTGTTGTTTAAAAGGCAGATTCCTGAGGCATTCCCCCACTCCTCTGAGAATGATGCCTAAACAGTAGTGTTTTTCATTTCTCCACTGCGCCCCATGATTTTGAGAACAGTCCTCAAGTTGCTGACTGATTTTGTGCAATGTCTCAGTTCTGCATGCCTCAGTCTCTCCATGATTATTTGATAGTTACCTACTGCAGAGATACTCTGCAGGGGTTTTTTTTTTCTTCATAAAATAACACTCTCCTTGATATACAATTAGAATTGGTCAGTCTGAACAGTACATTTGGTTTTAAGTGGTTGAAATGTTGGCAAATGTCTATTTCTTTCAAATAAACCTTCACATTTTTCCTAAGTTGTTATGTGACTACACATAAAAGAGTGCAATCATATTTTTATTGCTTGAAAAAGATGGTGAGCACAAATACTTTATTTTAAACCTTTAGGAATATATTTCTAAAATATATTCTTCTATCTAAAAATTGGTCTGCCTCAAGAAAGGCACATTTTTAAAAACAATACAAAGGCAACCAGCCACCTGAGAATGAACTGTTAAGGAACTGGTTAAAGTTTTTGGCAGAAAATGGTTAGGTAGAAGTCAATGGGGATGCAGAGAGATTAACGGGTTTATATTCCATTGGCTTCTAAATCTCTATCAGTAATGTGGATTTGGGAAGGCTGTTGACCATCATAATGTATGATGGCACTTTCCATCAGGCAATGTGTTTTTCATATTCCCTTTTGCCATAGTATGCTTACATGTGGAGAATAGCAGAAAAGTGTGAGGTATGGTTCCTGCCCTCAGAGACCTTAGTGTTTAAATGTTTAGAAATAGAAATGAGACAAACATAAAAAACAGTTAAAGTGTGCATGTGATATAAAACATATTGGAAATACACACCTATATACTTATAGTTTAAATATATATATTAAATATATATTGATAACTTTAAATTTATATTTATGTACTTATATAAAATATTTAAGGAATGAAGAATGATTAGGTGTTAAATGACATCATTTAGACACAGATTTACTGTAAAGTCTCAGAGGAGTAAAGGTCAGCAGGGACTGAAATAATCAGAAATGTAATTCAGGACTTATTGACCTGTGTCAATCCTCTCTGGTATTTTAAACATTTGTAAGTCTGCATCTTTGACTTGATAATAGGTGCCTTGATGCTTGTCAGAAGTTGTGTCTTTTTTTTTTCACTTATTGCTTGTATTAATTTTTTATTCACAACAATAAAGCCAAAGAGACAATAAAAAGCCAAAAAAGAACCAAGTATTGTGAAACTTAAAAAAAAAAAGTTACTCTAAAGAATAAAAGAAATTGTCAGCTTAATGGCTTAGCCAGATGAATAAAGTCACTGCACAGTATTGAACTGACACAAGAAAGGGCTTTGCAAACATACATTTATTTAGATTTGCTCCTTAGAGATTCTATTCTAAGAGCAGAAGCAAAATGAACTTCCAGAAGCATCAGAGCTAGTATAGGACAGTTTGTGACTCAACCTTTGTTCCAGGTATTACAGCCACTTAGTGTATTTATTAATCAGGGTTTAGATTTTAAAATATCTTCAGTAGTACATCTTTCAGAGATTTTTATCTCCTTGGAAGCATGTCTGAGGTGAATCATCCCATTGGTCCTGAAAGCATCCCAGGCTAATGATGACATCTGAAAAACACAATGGAGCACTTTGAAGGAATCACTTTGTTTAAGTCTCAAAATAGTACAGTATATCTTTTAAAAATACAAACTGGCAATTTAAAATTACTTGTCTGTTTCAAAAGTCTCACTCAACATTTATGGACCTTCCACTGTATATAGGCTTACTAGGGTTAGAAGGAAAGAAAACTCACAGGGCTAAGTCATTAAGGAGCTTAATGATATGTAGGACATAAATATAGAGTTCATTTTATTAAACTTTGAAATTTGATTAGCATATAGAAAGGGAAATGTGCACATGTATAACATTTTAAAAGTGTAAACTGCCTACCAGTCATCAAACTCCAGGAGACAGCCTCAGTCACCAGCTCTAGGATCTTTCCCAAGATACATAAACATATATGTTTGACTGAATGCTCTTGAATCATTGATGTCAAATATGAAACAGATTTGAACTTTATGACGGTTGGATACCAAAAAAAGGCAGAGAAACACGGCAGTGACAAATTTAACAAATTAGAAATTCGTATGCCCTACTGATGGTGTCAGTGAGAGAAGCTTGGTTGGGAAGTGAGGGAGGGCAAGCAGGACGGACGAGCAGAAGGTTGTATTAAGTTAAGGCTAAGGAAGGATGACTGAGATGGAGCCTTTGTGTACTCTGGCAGCTCTTTGGCTCTAACTGTTGATGGAACTTACACCCAAATAATTGGTATAGTTCCTATTTCTCATGACTCTAATCATCATTGTATTTATTAATAATAAAAAACTGTATTTTATAAAATTGCATACAGCAGAATATTTCTTCAATGTTCCACAAGGGAGTGGTATTCAAACTTAAGCATGCAATAGGATCAATCACCCTGGCAGCTCAGGAAACGTGAGTTTTCTCAAGCTCCATCTACAAGGGATTTTAACTCAAGAGTATTTGAGGCAAGGTGTGGAGTCTGCATTTTTGAAAAGTAGCTCAGGGGATCCTGCTGCAGTGATTTCACCACAGAGTTGGAGCAGATCCAACAGTGGAAAACATTTAAAAATCTTTGAATTGTTCAGGTTCAATGTCAGGTACAAACCTAATGAAAGTAGTTACTAGAGTTCACCTTCAGGCTCCTCTCTCGTTTTCTCATGTCTGAAATCACTGGAGAGCATCTCCAAGGCCAAATGTTGGATTCCAACTCTAAAATTGCAACCATAAATTCAATGTGCATTTTTCCTTGCTGAATCCATAATTTTTCCTCACACAACATGTAACCTAGTTTACATGAATAACAGAAAATTTATATGAACAGTTTTAGAACCTGTTGGGTAAAAATTAACCTCCTGTATCTTATACTTTAACACAAGGGGGACTTTACTTATCCCTACACAGTAAGTTTTTTTTTTATTCCTTTTATTATACAAGGAACTGTGATCTGACTTTGCAATAGGGCTTTTCCTTTAATATCACAATATAATTTTCTTTGAAATGCTATATTCATTGAAACTTAATCTGAGAAAATTACATCAGCTGGAATTGGTCTTAACATCAGCATTTCAAAATTTTATGTTTAAATTAATTGTGCATATACAATAACATTAAGAATCATTTTCCCAGAATGTAGCCTACCTTTTGGTGTTTCTGGCATTTCTATTAACTTTTAAAGTCATCAGAACCAAGGTTAGCCATCCCTCATATACTTTGAAGGCCATTTCTATATTCCCTACTCTTGCCTTGGGTTCAGCCCTGCTCACCTAAGATTCCACTTGTTTTTCACACTTTAACCCCCTCTGTTTAGTTGGCTGTCATAACATTGGCAGGGCTATGTGCCCAGAAAATCCAAGACTCCTATTTGGGTAAAATGGTGCTTTGTTGAATCTGAATGGTTCAAGCAGCTACAAACAGAACTTACTCCTCCTCTCAGAGATTTCAGGGTGTCAAACTGCAAAATATCCATGACTGTTACCATAAGGAGCCAGGTGGAATGGAAAGCATAACCATCCCTAGAGGCGCTGGGGCATTGGGTACCCACACATACCCTCCCTCTCCTTTCTCACTAAGCAGGCAGCTGTGAAAAGAGCCTATATAACCAGTAGGTTGAGGACCTGAACTGCTTATAATTAGGGCTCAGATACTGATCTGGTTGGAATATTCCAATAGAGAAAAGGAGGTCTTTATCCAAAAGGTGTCTTGTCCTGAGATGGCAGATCACTGTTGTGAGAGGTGTTGCTGGGCTCTGTGAACAAACACACAGTGCTGGAATTCCTACCATTGATTAGCCACTCCTTCAGATTCAGGGATTGAAGACGTCATACAATTACAAATGTGGTATCTCTCTGAAATGGAAATAACATGAATGTGGTCACATACTAATACAATTGGTAGAATGAATTGAGAAGATTATTAGGAATTAGCTTTATAAAGTGGATAAAGTAATCTGTACTGGCATTCTGGAGCATAGCTGTAGGTGCAGTATGCAATTTAAACTTTGAACCAAGAACTCTACATGGATATTGAGACCAACAGGAGATAAAAAGAGATTCAAAGAACATTGAAATCACCCTCCAAGTAGGTTATGTTAGTTTGCTATAAAACAGATGTTTTTCTCTCTCCTGTGAACAAAGAAGGCAAGTTTCTAGTGTCCTTCCAAAAGTAATGGGAACTGTAGGCAAATACTGAGTCAAAGACCAGAATATTCTCTGTCATATATTTACTTTAATGATGGATATAAATGTCCATGATGCTCATGAGGTATGTTGTCTGATATTCTCTAGCATATTTCAGTAATGAATACAGATTAGATGCTACACGTATTACAAACTTTAAACTCCTCACAGTATTTTTCTACTATAAGGAAACACAAAATAGAACATTAATATGCAGTAGAGAAATTTACTGACCATGTGCTTGGAACTGCTGATTGTACATACAGAGCAAATGACAGATTCTTAGGCTACTAAAAGCTAGTGAGTTTCAGTCCTGGAAGAAAACTTAAGAACATGAGTCTAAAATCCAAAAAGGGAATTTTATCCAAGACATAAAACCGAATTTCCTGAAGGGAAATTTTATTAAGTAATAGAATAACAAAAGCATGGGATATAATTGTTTTTACTGCCAGTCTTAAAACTTATTTACCCATTGTGTTTTGAGAAACCAGAAAATCTACTAGCTCCAGTTTTCAGCTGGAATAGCAGTATCCCATGTTTGTACTTGATGTCATCTCACTTAGGCCTAAAGGCCTCCCTTTCACAAAAACTACATTCAAGCTTAATTGCAGCTCAAATTCACAGTCATCATCATTATGAAGAGAAGGTAAAAGTTGAGCTGAAAACAGGCCACTTTCAGAAGATCTGAAAGCAATATGATCAATTACCTATTGCTGTGTACAAGCCACCCCTGAATTTAATGACTTTAAAACAACAGTCATCTATTGTTGCTTCTGCGTTTATGGGTCAGCTGGGCTTCCCTGCTGATCTAGGTCTGGCTAGGCTCCTTCTGGCTGGGTTCATCCACAGTCTGCAGGCAGCTGACCCTCCTGTAGAGGCTGGCTGTCAGCTGGGCTCAGCTGTGATGGCACCTCTCTGCTCTCTGTCTCATCTTCCAGCAGGATGAGACTTACTCACATGGTAGTTAAGGTGGCCAAGAGAGTCGACAGAAATGTGAAAAACTTCCTGTAGGTCATGTTCATACCTACACAACTTGCTTTACCTCATATTTTCTTGGCCAAAGCAAGTTGCAAGGCCAGTCCAGATTTAAGGTGAAGAAATAGACTCCATCTCTTGATGGGTGGAGCTGCGAAGAACTACAGCAATCTCTACCACAAATAGTATGTTCAGGGAGGGTAATGTGAGCAGATGTGCCCTCTACCAAATTCTCAGGGAAAAATACAGCTTTTATAATATTTATAATTTTAGAACTGTCTAAAATTTCTGGAGATAGCTATCACTTTGAGCCTGAGCCCTATGCTCCAAACTACTTTCAACAAACAATGCAGAAATTGACTTTCATAGGCACACACTAAGACCCAAGTATATAAGCAGTACAATTTCAGGGTGGTCAGTAAATTGTTCCTGACATGACTGGGAAGATCCTAAAGAGTTGAAGAAAAAAAGATGTTATGGGAAATGTATCAATACCAAACATAAATTGTCTGAGGTTCTGAAATACCCAGTGAAGTAGTTCCCACCTGGCTTCTTTGATTTAGCTGATTTCCCTTTGGCTGTGAAAGTCTCTGCCTAGTGTAAAGACTTTGGAAGGTTCCACTGGGTCTGTGGCCAGGCCTGTAGTTATACCTTGATGCCATTCTGGAACCTCAAGATCTACAGAATCTTCTATTAGGGCTTTACAGAAAAACTGAGAAATGTTAATAAACTTACATACTCTTTTAAGAAAATTATTATTTGTAGGGCATTGATTAAAAATTAATCTATGCTGGAAATTTGTCTTTGTAAGTATTGTATTTCACTTTCATCTGTTTATCCCACATCTAACTCCAAACTAGATTTAAAAACAACTGCAAGCAGTATAAGTTAAACTAAAGTTTAAAAGAAATATAAGGAAAAAAAGAATGCATCATGAATAAGGCTAGTACAAAATACACATCTTGAATGTTTTCACACTAAC
Organism: Smutsia gigantea; assembly: GCA_032199065.1. Classification (NCBI taxonomy): domain Eukaryota; kingdom Metazoa; phylum Chordata; class Mammalia; order Pholidota; family Manidae; genus Smutsia; species Smutsia gigantea. Next base: position 7,257 of record JAVSCE010013499.1, read on the forward strand.
CAAATACTGGCTATAGCATTTTTGGCAGCTAATGCAAAGAGGAGAGCAGAACCAAATTTACAGCATTATATGATGAACTGTGGACGCTGTAGTTTTTTTTTCTGCCTGTCATATTTTCATATCCTCCTTTAGAAAACATCACACCTACTTTTGCACTCCTGATGGGAATTCTCAGTCATTATGAAAATGGATTTAAATACTGAGTCAATAATTTGTGAATCAATCTGATTTATGAATTCAGAAGAATTACTATGAAATTCATAAGTTTCATCATTTCTTTTCCTGTCCACTGAAAATATTTTACAAGTTAAAAGCTTAGCAAATAAATATGTGACAGTTAGAAGAATGCCAATAGATATAACTTGTGTTTAGTTTCAGTAATTTTTTTATAAAAAGGAAAACATGTATTTTTCAATATTTTAGTCTGCAAAAGTTTTTGTCACTTAGAAAGTATGTGTTTATGTGTGGCCTTATTTTAACATTCCATGAATTCTAAGGGAAGAATAGTGGACTAGTCAAGAAACCCCAACTGAGCTTAGCAATTGGGGTCTGTGAGCCATGACTGGAGTTGGAGTCAAAGCAGGTCATGCAGGGGTTTAAAAAGGAAGATCATTTTTATTTTAATATGAGCAACATAAAAGCAGTTTTGTGTTTTTTAACATTCCTTTTTTCCCCATATCAGTGACTGCAAACAAGTAAGGAAACTATTCCGGTTTCTTCACCCCATTTTTTTTTCTTTTTGTTTTTTTTCTGTGATAAAGAGGGATTTTGTTGCTACCAGAATGCTACTGGAAGCCAGCAATGCTCTGTTGATGACACAATCCAAGTGTTGAGAATTCCTTGCTGAGATTCGCCTTGAGCCTGTCGCAGTGTCCCCGCCCTTTCATCTGAGGCGGACTCCGTAGGACCCCTGCCCCTCTCCTCTGGCGCAGACAGCCTTGACTCAGCGGGGCTGCAGTTACCAGCCAGGTGTTCAAGACAACACATGGATTAGAGGGCATTACATGGTAAAGACACAGACAGTTAAGCATTACTATTATGAAGAGGGAAAATGTAATCAAGAGCAACATTATTAAGAAATCACTGGTTTGGGAAAGGAAGTACTTTAGCATGGAGAGTCTAGAATTCTATAGAGCAAGTCTGTAGCATTGGAATGTCTATGGGTTTTCTAATATTTAAGCTCAAAAGAGTGAGCAAACTGATGTGTATCAGTGCCGGTTTCCATCATTCCTTGAAACAATGTTGATGTTAATATTTAGGGCCAGAAACCCTGGAGGCAGACATGGTATTATACAAAATGTGAATTGAATACTGCCATGTAATTATATAAATTCCATTGGCTACCAGTCCTCTAGTATATAGTTATCAAAAAGAATGAAGGAAGGCACAGTATTGAAATCAGGGCCAGAATCACAACTGAGAAATCATGACCCTGTTGTAAAAAATAATTCCATATTTTGCATATATAAAGCAAAAGCAATTGTAATTCAGTCTGGATCATTGGATTCCAAAACAGTATTTTCGTTTTGAAAATTCCCTTTAAACAGGTAGAGGGAGCAGGGTCACTTGGCGCACCATAATAAATATGCCAATTTGTTCTACCAAACCTTGAATTGGCACAATAACAACTGAAAATGGCAGCTTGCACAAGTTTTGATTTTTGATTTCCCAAGAAAATAATTTCAAATAGCCTACAGCTTTCCCACTACTCACCCCCAATCAGATATGATACAAAATATTTCACTGAAATTTGATTTCAAGCATGCTTCTCTGAGGTGGACATCCTGCCCTTCCAGCAGCCACAGACAGCATACGCCCAGCTAATTCATGGTTATGGGAAGATGCAAGGTTAACCAGATCAGGGAGGACAGTCAAAACGATGCAAAGATTACAGGACAACAGTGGAAGGGACTGTGAGAACCAGCCATACGTTCTCTAAAGAGGGAGGATGTGATTACAGGACATAAATATCTTAGAGGTAAAAGCATAAAGAGAAAAAAGGAAATAAGCATGACAGTGATAAATTTCCTTTTTGAGAAGGAATTGTTGAGCTAAAGCAATAACAATAATAATAATAACAAAGTTCTGAAAGTAAAAGTTGAAGCTGATCCTGAAAAATGCCTGCATATTATGAGTTGATTAATATTTAAAATCCTCATATCAGAAATCAAAGCCATCTTCCATCTAAATTCTCCAATCTGCTATCCCCACCCCTTTTCTTTTTTAACTCTTGGGACATCCCATTCTCCTGGTTATCCTGGATTAAGGTGCTGTTAATATTTCTAATGTCTTCTTTACCTTTTCTCATCACATTTAGGCAGTGAGTCCAGTCACTTCCTGTCCTCATTATTTCCTTAATTCTTCTTTTTGCTCCTGTCTCTGCAGCCACCACTCTAATGGTGACCTCGCTTCCTTTACCCAGACTCTAACTGCTCTCTCCAGCCCCCAGCTCTTCCCTCTCTCAAGAATCTTATAGCCAGCTGCTGAGTGTGTCTTCCTAGGCACAATTATAATGTATTTTTCCTGAGCAGAAACCCCCCCATTCTACCGAGTGTTGAGAATACCTTGATGTGGAGAAAATGGAAATTTCTGACCAGGATTCCTACCTGGCCTTAAAAGCACCCATTGTATATATATAAATGAAAGCCTATTCGCACATCGTTCACTGGGGACAGAGTACTGGTCAGTCGTGGGAGTGCTGACCCAGGGCAGGGGAGAAGAGGCAACAACCGTTCTATCCTCTCCACAGTTCCTGGCATGTAACTGGTCAGGCGTTGGCCTGTCACCAGAGACCTGACCACAGAGTTCCCCTAGTGCTAGGGGTGGGGACGTAAAGGACTGCGAGAATGAAGAGAAAGCAGTGCGAGTGTGGAACTGTGAGAGCTTGTGTAGTGGAGAAGGGAAGCCTAAAGGGAGAACTAGGAGAGGGTGGTGGCTGGTGGAGGGAAGCTGTAGAGGCCTGGAGCTAGGAGAGGATTAAGCCCGTGTGGGGAGCAGTGCCAGAGCCAGGAGAGACTGAGGCCTATTACTCTAGGACTAAATGCAGTACCCCTCTTAAAACCCCTAGCTTCTTGCCCTTTCCTTTATTTGGTTTCACCAAGTTCACCACGAACTTGTCTGGGTGGGGAACCCCCTACTCCTCCCAGAGCAACACTTGAATTTAAGGTTCTCCTTTGCCTTAACAGGATCCATCCTCCAGCTTTATCTTGCATCTCATCACACACTGACATAGCTCTTTCCAAACATACTCCAACTTGCCTGTCTTAGTCTTTGTTTTATTAGTTGCTCCAAATAAGCACCTACATTTCAAAATTCAGTTCATTGGCTACCCATCCACCAAGGCCCCATGACCCAGAAGAAAGGATTCTTTATTTCAGAAACACTCAGACACTTTGCTCCTAACTGCCCTGGTGTCATTCTAATTTGTTTTAAACAACACCCCCTGTTGGATTGTTTGCTCTCTGGGGACAATAACACAGCCAATTAACCTATTGTTTAAACAATTAGGTGCTACATATACAAAGTATGAATGAATGCTTTTGAATGGATAAAGTGATAAAAATAAAAAATAAAAGTTTTATTCAAATGTGAGTGAATTTATAATTAGCATTTTAAAAAGGTTGCCATTCTTATTAAAATAGGGAGAAAAAGAAAGCAAACCAAATGCTATTTCATTCTAAATAAGGTAAGTGGCCTTCTTCTCACCTACCTGGAGAACAGCCTCATCCTCATGCTGGGCTCAGCTGTTTTAAGATAGGATCACACTTCACAGCCAACAAAACTAGGTGTATGCTGCAAGATTTAACAATATGTTAATAATGGCTATCCTGAAATATAATATTTAAAGGAATTTTTAACCCTTTTTTCATGTATTTCTGCTTTTCTACAGACTATTTATAGTCAGAAGAACATTATTAACAGGAAAATGGTGAATCCTGAGAACAAAAAAATTACCCTGTATGGTTGAATGTAATGATTTATATTTTGGAACAGTAACACTAAAGGCACCTTTTAAAAATATAATGAAGAAAAAGTCTTGATACAAGGAGGACAACAGAGACTTTTTATTGTTCATGCAAACAATGTGATAAAAGTTTGGACTGAGATATTAGCAGCAGAAGGTTCAAACTAATCAGTGAGCTTTGATTAATTCAATGAGAGGACAGAAGGAATGGAAGAATCTCCCAGTATTCAAAGACTGTTCATAACCTGATTGATAAATAAGGTAACTAAAATTGACAGATAGATGGTTCTAATGGAAAGCTTTAATAGGGTATAAAGAAGTCAACAGAGAAAAGAAACCTGATATGTGAGCTCTTATCTTTAGGTACTTCTGATCAGTTTGAGTCATATAGTCAGAAGCAATAAAACCGTTCCCTGTTGATACTTTTAAAAGAAAGAGATGTTGCCAAGAGCTGGCTCTGTGGAAAGGTGGTGACAACTTTTTCTGAAAAGAACAAGTAACTAGTCCCTGAAGGAAACATGTGGCTCCATAAAACAAGGACTAAAGGCAGGTTAGGTTGTAATTTAGGGGTGATTGTCTGTGGAGTTGGGTAGTGGGAGGGTATTTAATGGTTCAGTTTACCAGTGAGAGCTGTCAATTAATAATAGAGACATCCCCAGTTTGTATTGTATATTTTTAAGTCTTTATTTCATGACATACATTCTTTGTCATTTTGTGTAACCACTATATCTAACACCATTTTCATATAGAAGTTTATAGAAATGTAATATTAACTTTATCACTTTTATTTATTGGGAGACTTTAACCCACCAAGTTCCATAATCATAACTGAGCTTGTACCAACTATATATAATTCAATTATAATGCCTAGGAGAAAGCAATCTTTACAAAGAGTCTTACAACTTTAAGCCTATTTTAGGAGCATCTAAATCTTCTTATAGCTTTATCTTCTTTCATTAACGTACATATCATCATGCCATTTCATTCTTTTTTTTTAGCTTCAAAAATTACATTGTATTATGTGAAACAAGAGGAAATGAATTATTTAATTCCATTTCAACATTGTTGTATACTCAGAATCACAAATACCCATGGCATGGATTGGAACAGAGAAGACCCATATTCTAATTCTACCACCACAACCTATTTGTGTTTTGATCTTGGGAAAACTGATGAACATTTCTGTACTTCAGTTTCCTCAACTGTACAGTGGACATTTCAGCTGCACGAACTATAAATTTCCCTGGTATAACATTCCCACATGGACAGTTTTCGAAACCCACTCACAAAATTCCTGAATATTTAATAATCAACTGGGCTAGTAGAATCAGTATGAGTTTATATTTAGGACAATGGTTGAGCAGAATAACGAAAAAGGTTTAGGAAACAAGGGGCCACAGAGTAGAAATAATGACTTAATGACAGATTGAAAATTAGGTTTAAATTAACAGAAAATCCAGATAAGGATTGTTAACTTCAAAAGCCATAGAATAATAGTAACAATAGGTGGAAAAGACATATACAATTATAAAGCTTGGAGGATTGAAACTAGAGAACAGATAAGGTAAATATATGAAATGTATGTCAATTTATTACAAGTCTGTGAGGGGCAGGATTTTATAAAAGAGGTGGTGAGATCACTTACTAAAAGTTGATATACAAAAAGAACATAGACATTGTAGAATGAGTATAAGCTTGCATGTACTAGTGTTTCTATACCAACAGCCAGTTAAAAGCAGTTCAGGATATTAGATAGGATGTTCAGCAAGATATACTCTATTAAATTTTGCTCAGGGTTAAAGGAGAATAGGATAATTAGGTAGTGGTTATGTAGTTCCAGATTTGTGCCTGTGCCATT
>JAVSCE010013501.1:0-24030 GCA_032199065.1 Smutsia gigantea
CCTGGGCGGGGGTAACCCCCCGATCTTCACAGCCCCATCACCCCTGAGCGTAAGGAAGCCCTGTTGACCCCTAGAACTTGGAGGGGTTACCCCTCGAGAGAGACGGATTGCTCACGGAGAAGGGACCCGGACCTCGGCCGCCCCGTGCAAGGTATTGAGAGCGCTGCCCCGCGGGAGTCTCTCACCGGCGTACCCGCCGGCCCGTCGCAGTCCCGGGCCGACCCCTGCGCTGGAGACCAGCTCGGGTTTTGTCTCAAAAAGTTCAGGCCCTCCCCCGGCGCGCTCAGCGAGGTGGGTGCCTCGTTCGGAGAGAAACCGCCCGGCCTTTATGGTGTGTTGCATGTCAGGGTCACAGACTGGGATTCCAGGCACTCCCGGGCACTGTGGTGTGTGGCCGCCGCCCTCATTCTTGCAGTCAGCAGCCACGGCCCCGTTTTTGTACGAGGCAGTGAGCCTGGGATAGAGCTGGGACCAACACCAGGCCCTTGCCTTTCTAGAGCCCCGAGTGTGTCCAGAGAGGCAAGCCACATATCTCCAGAAATATTTGATAGTTGGATTTAGTCTGGGATAGGGAGGCATGTTAGATGCGGCAGCTCAGGGCAGGCGCAGCTGAAAGTGAGGTTTGGGAGAGGCTCCCTTGACTCCTGAAAGCCAAGTAGGAGCTAGGCAGATGAAGAGGTAGGAGAGAGTGGATGCATTTCCTTAGTGCCTTTCCACCTTTCAGTCTGTCAGAGACCAGACTTTCTGTTGTATGTAGAAATAGACATGTCCCTCGGTGTTATCCCTCTTCAAACGCCCTTCACAGGGTGGCATTGACTGTAGGGACTTAATGGTATTTGACCTATAAAGATATGATGGGGAAAGGTAATTGTCTCTCAGGTTCCATTTGAGAGTGTTCTCCATTGGAATCCATGTCTTTCCTTATGTTGGGATTTGTTTTCATGATTATCAAAGATTGTCTTCCCTTTCTGAGCTGAGAATCACCCCTGCTCCTCGATGAACAAGATTGTTCAACAAATATTACTTGGTTCCTACCATTTGCCTCATGCACTTTTAGATGGCAAGGATACATAGTAAATGCTTTCGTTGGGTGGGATTCCTGTGCTCATGTATTACATTCTTGTCAGGGAAGACAAATAAAGAAACATATAAATGAGATAATTTCATAATTGAGGCGTGATGAATATTCCTGATGGCCTCTAAAAGGATGTTTAAGAGGACAAAGATAACCTTGGTCATTGGTGACCTCGTCAGGACCAGTTTGAATGGAGCAGCAGGGACTGAACTCTGGTTGGAGGAGGCTAAAGAACACGAGGAGAGGAAATGGAATTAAGACTTTAAATCTTTTCAAGCTTTTAGAGTGAGGGGGAGTAGAGAATGGGTCTTTGGTCAACTGAGGTGGGGGAAGTGGTTTTTTTTTTAGAAGATAGCAGAGCATGATAATGTGCGATGGGTATGATCCAGCTGAAAGGGAAGGAGTTTGGCTGAAGCTGTGTGGAGGAGACGGTTACAGACTAGGTTGCAGAGCCTCGGTGGGATGGCCTTTGACGGGGGCACATAGTGACTGGAGGGACAACAGACGAGGGGCATAGCCAAGAGTGGGAAAGATGCAGGTAGGTAGCGTAGCAGAACAGTGACAGCTCTTTCCCCAGGCTTTACCCGTATTCTGGGTATGCCTGCCCTGGGCGTGAGGTGGGGGTATGTTTGGGGAATGATTTGGGAATGTGAAGGTTTTATAATTTCTAAGCAAGATATTTTCATAGCGAACAGTTGGATATTGCCGATCAAACTTTACACAGTTGTGTGCTTTTACAAAAATACAGCCACTCTTACACATTCCAGGATCCACATGCAGTTTTGCTTTGAGAATTTCTTCCAAGTAGATCAGTGAACTCTGTCACTAGGAATAACACCAGGAAAGGAAATATGGATCAGACATAGTCCATAATAACTGCCATTTTGCATATAGATAACGGCAAGGGCCAGAGCCAGGGGTTCCGCCTTGCTCATCTACTTAAGCACATCAGGTGCTTGCTGGGCCTTGTCTTAGGTCTGGCTGACTGGAAGAGCACAAACGTGTGTGCTTCTCAATCCACATACTACCTGTAACTGTTACTGGACATTGTTGAGCTAAAACACTGCCTTTTGTTCCATTAACTAAATGAGATTTCTTTGAGTGAGGTACTTTTCTCGCCTTGGTGGAAGTTGGCTGCAAGCAGGCAGATGTTAGAGCTTTGAGCAGCTCAGTCTGGCAGCTTCTATTGGTAGGGCTCAGACCACAATGTGAAAGAGGCACACGGCTCAGGGTATGTAATATGTTAGATTCTTTAGAGAGGAAGTTCATTGGTATAGTCTGCTGTATATATGCTGCTCTAGAAAGAAATGAGAGTGTTTGCATTTTAGATTATTCTTTGAGAGTCTGGATCATTTTCTACCAAATTTGTGATCTGGCTTGTGATCCCCCGTTTTAAAACCTTCCTTCAGTATATTTGTCCTTTTTTCAAAAGTCTTGGGAAATTAACTGCCTGATATGCACACACTTTATTTAACATAAACTAGTTCAAACTTACTTTGATTTTAGAAATAGGCTATATTTGAAATAGCCTTATGGAAATGTAGGTTCTCCCACGGGGGAAGATGGAAGTAGAAAAGGGTAAAGGTCCCAAACATAAGCTCACAGTATCCTGGTTGCACAAAATCTGTTTTTAAGGAAACATTACCCAAGAGGTTTTTGTAGAAATTAATCATTTAACTTAGTTCCACCTATAGTCTTGTTTCCATTGAATTACTTGTTTTGAAAAAGTTAAGGCCTCTCTGACTAGCTGGGGAGTAAAAACCATGGGCAGTTGACAGTATTAGATGCTACTTCTTAAGAGACTGGTAGTTAGTTATCCAACAGAGATGAGGCCCCAGAAGCAGCTTGTTTTTTCTTTCAGTAGATTTTTAATTTTTGATAACAGTACCCTGAACTTTTGATAGCAAGGTTGGGTTTTGTGAACTTTTGTAATTATGTTTCTCTGCTACAGTTTGAAATGAATTTGGAAAAAGTTCTTTTATCGTCTTAACTCCAATTAGAGGTGAATGGGATGTACCTTTGAACAGGGAGGTTTGTACCCACGAGGCTGACCTCAGTTATAGACAGCTGAGTCTGTGTCTAATTGAGCTAAGAATTTTCAGTAGACATTCTTTCAGAGAAGTTTCTATAATTGTTAGTGGTTACACCACAGGTATTCTTGGTAGAATTTCTTTTGCTTTTTGTCTAGTGGCATATAATGTACAAGGCTGTTTCTCCCAGGTTATTGAAAAGTATTTTATTTTCATGACCACCATACAAATTTCAGGTCCCAAATTGGGTTCTTGGAAATTGTTAAATCACAGTGAGTTTCTGGTAGAAAATACCATATGTACTTGTTTCTACCTGAATAAAAGTGTGTAGGCATTTTTATGGCCATTCTCATGTACTTACTGACTTTGGGGACTTTTGTTTCGTAGGGTTAACAACTAATATTTATATAAGACCGAAGAGAAAGATGTCATTCCGTAAAGGTATGCTCTTTCTTCCAGTTAACGTTTTTTTTTACTTCTAGTCAAAAGGTGAAGAGAGTAATGGAGGCCTTTTCCCTGTGTGTTTCAGTGAACATCATCGTCCTGGTCCTGGCTGTCGTCCTCTTCTTACTGATTTTGCACCATAACTTCCTTGGCCTCAGCAGTTTGCTAAGGAACGAGGTTTCAGGTACGGGGAACCCTTACTCATGCCTTGGTATCTGTTGAGGACCTGGAGTTCCGTGTGTCCCACATCCTAAGTCAAAGGAACAGGAAGCTTGTTGGCCTTAAAGAAGCTATTAAAGGACTCTGGGAAAGGGCAGGGTGATACTCATGTATTCTTGGAGCAGCCCCCACCCCACCAAGGGTTTGATATGACAGAAGCTCCCTTCTCATCAAATCAGAGGGCTGCTTTCTGCTCACATGTCAGCAGGGCAGGGCTTCTGAAAGTGGGCACAGGGGTGACGCGGGTGTTTTCTGCCTGCTCTGTTCACTAGTGTCTGCCGGCTTCTTCGCTTTAACCCATGGAACTGTATCAGCGGGACTCTAGTAGTAAAAATGGAACCATTGAAGTCTTGTCAACTGATCAAAAAAATCACTTTCTTGTGTAATTCCATTGCCAGTTACCTTAATTTAATTGTTCATACTACTCTGCCTCGGTGCTGAGGGATGTTTGAGGCTTCAAGTTGTTTGTCAAAAATCATTTGTGGGTTGCCATCCACCACAGTTGGCCAGAGCAAGCAAAGACGGACAGCCTTTCCCTGACTCTCACTGACGGCTCCAACAGCATGTTTTATAATAGGGTGCAGTACATATGTGTGCTTATGTGCACGTGCGTGGGTACATGCAGTAATGTGTGTTCCTGGTGGGAACATTTTAAAAAAGGAAATAGCATTCAAGCTCCACGAGGGCAGTGGGTTCACTGCTTTATCTCCCTGACCTGGGGATGACAGCTGGTACATAGGAGGGTTCAGTCACTGAATAAATTATTCTATTGACTAGAGACAACTATTATTAACATTTTGGCTTAGTACCTTCCAGTTTTTTTCTCTACGTATATATATTTTCTATTATGAAACTACAGTGTATATAAATGGTACATGATATGTTTATCCACGTGATTATATCCGAAGCATGTCACTCTGACAGTAGAAACTCTAATTTTCATGCCATAGTTCACTTGCTTGCACGGGAGAGACAGTCTTTTGGTACAGTGACCTTGACTGCTTTGGACGGCAGCCCCGCAGTAAGAAATGCGTCCCACACAGCATGTACACACAGGTCTTAGTTTAGTGTCTGCCCTTCACGAGCGTGGAGATTGGTCTTAGTCGTGGCTGTGACTCCAGTGCCTGTGTCTTGCTTGGCGCTCCCTGTTCAGTGAGTGGTGAGTGAATAAGCAATGAGTATATTATACAAGGCCAAGAGGAAGGTTTACCAAACATCACGTGCAGTTGCTCTGTGTGTGATGCAATCTCATATTTTCTAACTCAAGTGTTCTCTGCCACTGGAACCTGCTTTTCTATCAAATTCTCATTGTGACCCACTGAATTGATTTTTTTTGCCTGTTTATGGGACAGGATTCATGGTTTGAAAAGCAACTGTTTTGTTTCTAGGTTTTCAAAATGACAAAATTGTGACTTTTGATTACCTCAGATTTTGTTAAGAGAAGGAAGGGAAATTATGGGGCCAAAGGCCACTGTGCAAGGCTCTTGATACAAATTGCCAAAATACATTCTAGAAGAATTGTTACACCTACTGGTAGTATATCAGAATTGTGTCAACCAATTTTTTTTTTTAATGCTGCTGCTGCTTCTCCAAAAGCCTGGTTCCATATGGGACACAGTTTCTGGGCTGTGTGCTCCACCCTGTAATGGGGAGAATGAGGTGAAAGCCGGATAATCCTCCCCTTGGCTCTTCTCCTGGCTTGGGCTCTGCAGCAAAGGCTCATGAGATCGTGTTTGTATCACAGCACCTTCTTTATGTTTTTTTGCAGATTCAGGAATTGTGGGGCTCCAACCGATAGACTTTGTCCTAAATGCTCCCCAACATGGGGCAGATGGGCGACAAGAGGAGATTCCTGTGGTCGTTGCTGCAGCTGAAGATAGGCTTGGGGGTGCTGTTGCAGCCATTAACAGCATTCAGCACAACACACATGCCAATGTGATCTTCTATATTGTTACGCTCAATGGTACAGCAGACCATCTCCGGTGAGCTTGGCTTGCCTGATGATTCTGCTCTGAGAGAGAGCTCTAGGGCAGGCGAGCAGCCAGTGCAGGAACATTTTCTTCTATGTGTATGTTGTTCTTATATAGTTGGGATTATGCCACATATAAACTGCCCACATGGCATGTTTTTCCACGTGATTATATCGCAGGCATATCCCCAGATAGCGGAAACAATAGAAGGAACTTGTGCCAAGATGTCAATCAGCTGTTACTTGTGCGCACTCAAGGCAATGTTGTTTTGGTAATGTGACTTTCTTGATGAAGGAAGCAGTCTGTTGATTTACATCCTGTTACGGGTTCTCATGGATGTACTCTGAGTAGTTCTGATCTAGTGTGGGAAGGGACATAGGGACAATGGCAAGATGGAGTGTAAAGCAAGCATAGACCCTGATCTAAATCCTGGTCCAGTGACTGGGGAACTTACCTAACCCCTTGAAGCCCTCCTCATCTGTGAGTATGGGGTGAAAATATCCAACTTAAGAATATTGTTAAGTCAAGTAAATGGGAAAATACATAAAAAATACCAAGCACATAGTGGCTCAGTTAATGGTCCTTATTATTATTGTTATAATCAATAATATCAACCCAGTCTGGACACTCCCACCTATTTTGAAAATGCTTTGAATTCAGATTTACTAAGTGTATTCTAAGAAACATCTTGTCTAACAGGTTAATTAGCTGTCAAGTTCTAAAATATTCCTGCTCTTGTGTTTTCTCTGGTTCATGTTTATGAGTTATGTATTGTTTTTCCATATTTTAAAAGCTCAGAAACCATCTAAAATAACGTAGAAACAAATAGTGTATTACAGTAGACTACAGGAAGGCCCAGGAAAAGGCGCCATGCTTCCTAGAGAACACTGTCTTTCCTTAGAGGCAGTGCCTTAGACTCAGGTGGGAGTTACTGAGCGCAGTGAGTTCATGCGTCTGTGGTAACAGACTGCTTACCAGCCTGGTTAATCAGCGCTCACTACCATCATCGTTTGACTCATTTCCTTCACCCGAGTGTTCGGGGAGACAGCTGGATGGGCCGCGTGTTAATGGTGTGTCCTCAAGACTACAGTGAATTCTTGCGCAGCAGTTTGAGGGTCAGAAGGGTGATCACACAGGTGAGCCTACGGAACACCAGTCATCACCAGACTCTCAGTTCAGGAGGGACTTGGGGAGCAGGACACTCACCTCAGATGAGGAAGCCAAGGCTCAGAGGGGAGAGGGCTTGAAGATACCTTTTTGATTCTTGGGGCTTCTCTCACATCACAGCCTCATTGGAAGGTAAGGTTGTGATTTGGAGGCATGATTAAAACTGAAATTTGGTAATTTATTCTCACCAGGTCCTGGCTCAGCAGCAGTACCCTGAAAAGCATCAGGTACAAAATTGTGAATTTTGACACTCAAGTTTTGGAAGGGAAAGTCAAGGAGGATCCTGACCAGGGGGAATCTGTGAAACCAGTGAGTCCTGTGCATCGTTTGTACTGGGGAGTATTTGGAAGTGACTGGAGTACCTGGGTGACTGGGCGCAGTACATGTGGAGTCCCATGGATCATCAGCCATCTTCTCCCGCGGGGGCACTGAGTGTTGGTGGGGGTGCCTAGTGAGAGCAGAGCCACTGACGAACGCTATGCCAGTGCCTCTCGTTTTCCTTCCTCAGTTAACCTTCGCAAGGTTCTACTTGCCAAGTCTGGTTCCCAGCGCAAAGAAGGTCATTTATGTGGATGATGATGTAATTGTGCAAGGTACCAAGGAATGTCACCATCAGTGCTGTTCTGTCCAGTGTGGGCTGTCGTGGTGTACGGGGTACCCTATAAAGGTCATCCTGAGTGGGTGGAATAGAGCATCTGGGGTAAGTCGAAATGTCAGTCTCAGCCCTCCCTATTTCAGGTGATATCCTTTCCCTCTACAATACACCACTAAAGCCAGGACATGCAGCTGCATTTTCAGAAGACTGTGATTCGGCTTCCACTAAAGTCATCATCCGTGGAGCGGGGAACCAGGTGAGTTACTTATTGGACCCCTATGCAGACATTCCATGCTCTCTCCTCTACAATGCAGGTTTGTGGGAGAGGCAGCAAAGGGGGAACTCATTTTCTGCTGCATTTTACATTCTCTAATCATTTCATCCCCAAACTCAAGCCTGCTTTCCTATAGATTGTGTCGTGGACTTGCCACCGAATTCTGGAACATCTGGCTTAATACTGTTTACTCTGGGTTCCTCTTCTAACTTGGAATCCCAAGTGTCGCTTTTATTTGCTTTATGTGGTACTCCTTGCTAATAATCTGAGAAGCCAGTTAAATAAGCAGGTTTCTTTCTTTACTGGCTATCAAATTACTGTTTGAGGCAGTAGACGTACCACATATCCCATTTGTGTTTTAGTACAATTACATTGGATATCTTGACTATAAAAAGGAAAGAATTCGTAAGCTCTCTATGAAAGCCAGCACCTGTTCATTCAATCCGGGAGTTTTTGTTGCAAACCTGACAGAATGGAAAAGACAGAATATAACCAACCAGCTGGAAAAATGGATGAAACTCAACATAGAGTAAGTATGGAACGGGCCCACCCGCGCAGGCCTGTATCTCAGTTCTGGGGGGCCAGACTAGCGGGAACCAGGATCCTCACTGACAGCTTGTCTGTCACCTGTCCCACCCAGAGAGGGCCTGTACAGCAGAACGCTGGCAGCCAGCAGCACCACCCCACCTCTGCTGATCGTGTTTTACCAGCAGCACTCCACCATTGACCCGATGTGGAACGTCCGCCACCTGGGTGAGTAGAAGCAGAGGGCCCAAAGCCTGGCTGATGAAAGACTGCTCTCAGGGATGGGATGGGGATATATCCAGGCTTCCAGAGTTTTCTGCACTTTGATGGGGCACTGGCTTGTGTCTGACTAGTTCTAGGACAGTCATTTGGCCTTTTCTCTCAATGTAAGGTTCCAGTGCTGGAAAACGCTATTCACCCCAGTTTGTAAAGGCTGCCAAGTTACTCCACTGGAATGGGCACTTTAAGCCATGGGGAAGGACTGCGGCATATACTGAAGTCTGGGAAAAATGGTATGTTCCGGATCCAACAGGCAAGTTCAGCCTAATCCGAAGACACATGGAGATCTCAAATATAAAGTAAAATATACTTTATGCTACTAGCATCTCAGGAAATCCTGGCATGTGTGGGAAATAACAGTTGCTAGGCTTCACTGTGTATTTACCACAAGCTACGAGAAAAGGAGCCTTTCAGCTGGGTAGAGAGGACCAACTGCCTGCGTGGCAGTCAGCTTCCCAGAGAGAGCACCTGTTTCCACCTGCCTTACCAAGTGTTTGCTTACTGTGGTGCCGAACGTGAATGGACTGTTCGGCCGGTACAGCTAGTTCATGCTGCTCCTTGGTTTTAATGTTGTAACCTTAACCTGTGGCTCGATTTATAAATAAAGTGAAACCTACATTTTTTAGTAGGTATTTGGTGTTTCGCTTGTAAATAACCATCCTTCTACCCACTCACTGTATGAGAGATGAACTGTCTTTTTATGGAGTTCAGAAATTGCCTGATTTTTTAAAATGAATATATCATGGTACACATTCACAAAATTTACACAGCTTATGTCATAATGTAACAAACTGGTACATCACACACATAACAGAGTCTGTTCAAAATGTCAAAACAAACCCAAAAACCCTTATAAAGGTCTTTCATACATAGTCTGTACTGAAGTTGTAAGCATCATCTTCCTCTTCAGCCATTTCATCCAAAACGTGAGACTGTGCAGACTGTTCAACTATATTGGAGGAAAGAAAAGTGAGGTTTCAAAAAAAAAAAAAGTAAAAGCAATTCTGTTTCACATGGCTTCGTTAGAAGAAACCTCTGCCCGACTTACCTGCTTGAGACTCCCCAGGCAGCACCTCCCAGGCTTCTTCTGCAAGGGACTCGTCTGAGCTCTTTCCCAAGGAACAAAGAGAAAGTCCTAGATTAGTATTCCTCGTCTGCTCATTCATCAAGAAACTGGGTTATCTGGAAAGTCTCTGAACGTACATGTAACGGAAGGCATGAACTAAGAATGATTGCAAGCCTTTAATACCCCAGTTGCATGGGGCTTTCTTGTAGTTTCTTATCCAGCCCCTTCCCATCTGCTGCACACGGGAAGGCTACAGAGCTTCCGCTTAAACCCCCGTGTGGCACACTCACAGCAGCTCCTTCAGCACTGCTTTCCCCGCTGCAGCCGATGTCCTTGCAGTCCTGCTGCTCATGCTTCCTCTCCTTTTCTGGCAGTGCCTCGGCTATGTTTGTTTCCTCTATTATTCCATTTGTCAGACCTGAAGACCGGAAAAGGACGCTACTGGCCAAACGGGGTCCTCTGATGGCTGAAGAAGGAATAGAGCCCATGAAAACGGGTGAGACCTTGTACTGGCCTGTTGACCACTGAAGATACTGAGATGCGAGTTGTGCTCACCCTGTATGCTGCGTGCATTGTTCTTCTCCAGCTCCTCCAGATTACAGCCCCGATTCATGTCTGCTATGATGCCCTCACTGAAATGTGGAGGAGGAGTCCAGGATGTAGGGGGATGGCAATAGTAACCCAAGGAGGCACTGTATTAAAACAAGATTGTCAAAAATCAGTTCCTTTACTCGACGTGGCTATCAAAATGGCAACAGAAAGCAGCCTTACCCTGTCCACTCAGACCACAGCAGCTTGGCAGCACCTTCTACATTTGGGCCTCCACCTTTTCGCTGTAGTCCTCTTCTCTGAGCAAGCGAAGTAAAAAACTCCAGAGAATTCTTAAAGTCTGGAACAGTAAATCTCAGTACTACCTTAAAAAAGGAAAAACGAAACAATCATTCACAAGGATGTAAAAAAAAAAAAAGATAAACTTGAAAATTGTCTACTTTAGATGCTTACGATGAAAGAGGACAGGGAGCTCCGGGGAAGGGTTCTTTTACCTGTCGAGTGTCAGCCTGGGACAGGATGGCACTCGCAGCCTCCACTGCTTTTACTGCTTCAATACTTGCTGGACTTCTCAGAGCCAGTGCAGTGGCAGAGTTAGCTGGAGACACGATGACACTTGGGCTATCTAGGACTGTGATTTGTTTGTCCACGGGGACAACCTGCACACTCCTAGGTGAGAGGGGTTTTGGTTGGGGACACTGGTGTACCCGAAGGACAAGACAGAACATGAAGCTCAGGGTTGGATTGAACAAGCTCAGCACAGTCTGTCAGACCCAGTTTATCATCATCTGCTTCATGTTTGTCTGAAACCGTAATAGTGCACACTCCCCTTCTAAAGAGAAACACTACGTGTTAGTTTATACATTGACCTGAAAACATGCGGTTCCCTCTGCCAAAACCATTTCCCCTCTTCTATCAGAATTCTGTTCATTTTAAGGTCAGTCTCAAGCGTCAACTCCTCTGAGGCAGCTTTCCCCTCTGTTTGCTTGTCTTTCAGATTGGACTGTGGGCAGCTATCCCATTCCAATTAATCCTCCCCCAGCCCTAGCTCTGCCTTATCCCGCTTCCTTTCACTGACATCTCTAATAGATAAGTAGAAAACTGTCTTCAGATGCCCAAAGCAAAGTCATTCTTCCTCATCTAAAAGGAAATCTTATAATTACAGAACTCAGTGTACCTTGTAAGTCCCATGGACACACCGACGTTACATATCTGTTCCTGCTTTAAGCTGTTGATGACGCTGCTTTTCCCCACATTTGGGAAACCTACAAATGGGAAACCCAGTATGTGCTGGTAATGATATTACTTCTGGTGCTTTGTTTTATGCTTGCCTGATGTTCAGACCAAGATCAGAGTTGGATCTGAGTGTCTTCACTTTAACACTAAGACCAATCTTTGCATCTTCATTTCTTACACAAGTAATGGAAGGGCAGGAGAAAATGGTTAATTCAAATAAACCAAGAGCTTTCAGAAGCCAATTTCCTACATTGGACAGTTGGCAAAACAATGAATTAGACAGCAATTACTTAAAATTTGTCTTTTTAACATTGGGTGTGTTTGGTGAGGTGGGCAAGAAGTTAATGTTTGAACAAGCCCTTTATTTATTGACAACTGCATACATTGTTAACATGGAAAAATTGCTGGCACTTAAGAGATAGACATGTTGAGTGAAACTCACCAATTACTCCAACCTGAATGGCTCTGCTGTAAGTCTCCTGAAAACTTCCAAGAAGCTTCCGAAGGCCTTCTTTCCCAACACAGACTTCACTTTTGAGTGGAGCAGCTTTCTTCCTTACCTTCACATGTCAAAATCCCAAATTAGTTTAACTATTTCTGCCAATCCACCGATAAAGCCCAAGCAATGTGGATACAGGGCCCGGCTAGTAAAATCACCACACTCTTAGGGCCTTTCAGATTATCTCTGGGTGAAATCAGAGTTGGATCTTACAAGTTTTCATTTTTTAATCAAGATTTTGTACACTCATCATATTTCAGCCACCCAAATCTGAAAGACCCACACTTCCCGGTGCTAACAGTGAAGGGTACCTTGATCATCTTCCCTTTGTCCTTCAGTTTCGTAGAGGCTTTGAACACTACTGTTGGCAATTCCTTCTTCAAATAATTTAGCCAGTTCTCTAAATTCTCCTTCGGCACCAAATCTGATAGGGATTAGGAGTAAGACACATGCTGCGATTTGGACATTTTGAGATCAATCTGCAAAATCTGGTAAGCTTTGGATTTCACCCTGGTTTGCCTTTTCTCAAAAAGATTTAACTGGATGATGAGGAAAGGGTAAGTTCCCTACCATGCTGCCCTTATCCTAAGAGTTTACTATCTACACCCTTTGTGTTTCTTCAGTGCCCTCTGCATTCACCCTTCCAGGATTAAGTCAACCTCTACGTTATCACCCTCCTAACCCTGGCGGTGTTTCAGGAGTTATCTGAGGCAGCAGCCATGTCTACTGACCCCAACGGTAATCTCAGACCCCACTCTTTTGCTTCACCCATCTCTGTTCTGGGTTTTCCTGGCCCTCACGCTCAAACCCAAGATACATAACTATGCATTTCATCTAAACATCATCACACATCGACATTATGCAGGTGTGGGGAGTAGGGCTCAGGGCCACTACTTTCTGTGTGAAGACAAACTGCCCAGTAAGATTACAGAAGTTTACACTCTTCCAGAAGACAGCATAAGTACTGAACGGCCAAAGGACAGAAGAAACCAGTCAAGTCACTTGTGGGAACACCTCCATCCCACTGCCCAGCTGTCTTTGGCAACAAGAGCACACATGCACTGGCTTTTTTGAGGTCAGAGTTGGATCTTACAGTCTTCAGTGATAATCAGACTGTTCAGATGTCTTCCTCATACCTCACCAATGCACAGGGAACATTAAGGGCATCCCTTTTACTCACCTGATTTATTTAATACAAGTACCAGTTTCTTCTGTCCATCCTGGACAATGGCCTCTTCTACTTGGGGGCACCTACAACCAAGAGGATCTCTGGCATCCAACACCTCCAGCAAGACATCCGAAGCTTCAATCACCTGGCCAAGGTAGAAATTATCAGAAGAGCAACACTCTCCACTCAAGTATTCTGGCACTGTCCACTTTGCAACAGGGTGAGCTCAGAGTTGGATCTTCTATCTCCACTGTGGTGTAAAGAAAGGTCACAAGCTCATCATTTCTCACAGGAAAGTGAAACACAGGTTTATTCAGTGGCCTCTGGCTTTCTAATCAAAGTAGATTTCGAAAGTAGAACTACACCCGCTGTCTGAATATATAATCCTGCCACAGTGAGTCATGTGGTTCGATAGGTGTTTATAGCCCTGCCAAGAGCTGCTGAGCCCAGCTGGTTCTATTCAGTTGGCAGTGAGCTTGAGAAAACAGATGTTGGGGAGGGAGCTGGGGAGCAACTACACCAGGACACCCCCTTGACCTCTTTCACTTAGGCTTCAACAGAGCACTGTAGGGGACTGGTTTTCACACTGCCTACTCTACCCTACTTCCCTCTACTTTAAAAACCACCATGTCAAAGTGTCTTTTTAATACAAAAACTACTTTTGTAATCATGCTTATGGGGACTGTTCCTGTGCAAAAGTTTAAAACCACAAGAATATTTCCTTAGCCAAACATAACAGTAGGACCCTAGATTGGACAAGCCAATTTGTTGAAGGATTTTTCCAGCTCAAGTGAATTCTACTTCCACCTTCACAAGGTGGCAGTCTGGAGAAAGGAATGACTCTAGTCTTTCAAACCTCATTACCATTTTTAGACACTGACCTAAATTAAGATACCTTTTTAAGTTCCTGACAATACAACTTCTTTGGACTCTGTTTGATGGACTTGGTTTTCTTAGCTTTGCACTGTCCAAATTCCTAGAGCATAAAGAGAGGAAAGACACAAAATTAGATGTTCAGCAGTTATAACCCATTTCTCCATTTTCCATGGCTAACTAGGGGGCACTACAGTTGATATTTAAACAGGTATGACAGAGTCTGAATTCAGTCTTTTTCTTCCTAAGAGGCATAGCAGGCCCTGCCCTGAAATGTGCTTTTACTTCTACATCCAAAAGACCCAATCATACCTCCTTCACAGGTTCCAAGTTAGATGGCATAACACCAGGGTTAGCTTCAAGTTTTCTTTTCTTTTCCTGTTCCTTCTGCCTGTCAAGTTTCTGCTGCTGTTTTAATTCTTCAAGCTGCATCAGAGCCATAAGAGAAATGGATGAGCCAAAGTGACTTGGTATTACTTTAAAAAAATACACATATGCACACATTCCCTATGCAAACTTCAGCTAACATATCTTACCCTCTGTTTTCTTAGCTCAGCTTCCCGAAGAAGAGCCTCCTTAAAGGGAGCACTGTTTGGAACTCCTGGGTCTTTCCTAGGCTTCTTGCGACCCCGTTTCTTAGCTTCCTTCCTCAATTTTCGATGGTGTTCTCGAACCTATTATAATAAAAAACTTTTTAATCAGTTTACCAAAGGATTAAACAATTCATATGAGAGACCAATTTGGCTGCAGTTCAGTTGTACATATGACTGAGAAAAATGTAACTTTTACAGTTGTCACCAGATGCTCTTTGCAAAGACTGTTAACATGTTGATCAAAGTGCAGACTTATAATCACCAAATCACTGCTCTTCCCACAGCGCTGCTGATGCCTAAGAGCTCGTGCCCATGGTCAGTCTTTCCAACCTCCATTTACTGAGGGGAGGCCTCGCTTATCCAGACCACCTCGTGGAGGACAGGTGGAGCAGAAACCAGTATAGCTATGTTTGATACAGCTTTCGTAAGCACAAGACTTACCTTTTTTTGGATTTTATACCGCTTATGGCAGGTCATGCGTTTACTTGCTTTCTTTAACTCTACACAGAAACAGATCACAAAATGATCAGATACAAACGATCAGTGCTCTCGGGGTCAAGTCCCTTTTGAAGTAAGTAATAAACTCAAACTTAAGAATCATGGGGTGCATAATAAAAATATAGTTGGCACTCAAGTCCCAGATTATCTGACTCAATAGATCCAGAGGAGACCCAACTACCCCGCTCCCACTCTTCCCAATACTAGACTGGGATCGCACACAGGACCATGTGACCCACTTTGAGAGGCGGCTCTCAGACCTCACCGGGGCCCCAGGAGGGAAAACGCTGGGCCCGCAACCTGGCTTGGAAACTAGTTCCTCACGACACTCCGGCCTGACCTTCACATCTTGGGCCCAACCTTCCCTCTGTGTCACGGGCCCGAGTTATCCTGCGGCCTTTCAATCCTCGGCCCTACGCGGGGCTAGGACCACGGCCAACCCACAGGTTCCCTCTCCCGCGGAAAGAGCACCCCAGGATGTTCACCAACCGAGTCCCCTGCCCACCCGTCCCCCTATCGCACTCACTCGGCCGCTTCATACTGGAGGTGGGAAGGCCAGGGCCCTCAGCAACTCAGAACTACAACGGGCATCCGGCAGCGCCACGTGCGAACCAAGGCCCAAGACTAGCGCCACACTCTCACGGTGCTGCCGTAAAGCGCGCCGCCGCCAAGCCGCGTGCGCGCGCACGCAGTGTCGCGCGGAGCCGGGTTCGCTTGGCGGCCGCGGGGCTGGTTTTGCGGCGGTACCGGGAGGGGTGAGGGCGGTGAGGGCGGTGAGGGCGGCGGGTGCGGGAGCGACGGCAGCGGCCGCGGCCGGAGGAGCACTAGCAGCAGCCGTGGCGGCCACGGGGCGGGGCACGGCGGTCGGCGACCGCGGCCGGGGCTGCAGGCGGCGGGCGGCTGGGTAGGCCGGGGGCCCGGGCGGGCGGTGCGCTCTCCCTCGGCCGGCCGCCGGGCGCTTGTGGGCCGCAGCGCGGGCAGGAGTGGCGGCGGAGGCCCCGCCCCGGCCGTGACGCGCCGGTCGCCCGGGCGCGCGGGGCGGGGCTCGGCGTCGGGCGGCTGTACGGCCGGGAGCCTCGCCGCACCTGCCGGCCGGGACAAAGGCGCGCCGCGGCCCAGAAACTCCCGGCGCCCGGTTCCCGCCGCTGCGGCCGCCGAGCGCGGACCGCGGCAGCTTCAAAGCTGTCAACGTTTCCCCTCAGTGACAGGTCGGGAGAGCCTCGCTTCCTGCGCGGATCGGGGCCGCTTTTGGGTGCTGGTTTCTTCACGGTGCGGACACAAACTCTCCTAGTGACTTTCTCTTTCTTTACACTTTCCTGATGACTGTGTCCAGATCGAGTAATTTTTGTCAATGGGACTTGTTTTTATAGTAAAGGCCAGGTATTTAAGGTTCTTTTCTGCAACACTACAGATAATCGAGGCTTTAAAACTGTCCGTTTCCTGGTTTTAATATTTTTTCATCTCTTAAATTTTATTCCTGAAAGAGAAACACGGTTTTGTTATTATAGGATACATATTGGTGAGTCAAAGGAGAAGATGGGCAAAAATGTAGAAATCCTGTTCAACAAATGAACACACAGTATAGTGGATATAGAAATAGTACAAATTATAGGAACATATGTTGAAGTAAAACATTTTTATTAACTTATTTTCCACAACCTGAGCTTCTCAAATGATTTTTAGGTGTTTTTTTTTTCCATTAGGTAGTGCATTCTTTACCAATTCAGGAGCAAATCGAACTTGATACAAAATAATAGAGTAGTATAATTGTGCTTCATTACTTTTTAATAGACTGCCCCTATTTTAAGATCCAAAGGAAGATTAGAAAGTATCGTTTGAAGTAGTATTTCTTATTGAAACAATAACATGTATGGATAAATGGAAGGGCCTTGACCACTTTCTAAGTTAAAACACTGGCTGCCACACAGTACACGTGGTTTGTATACACTTTGACAACTAAGGCATAGAATAAATACCGCAAGCTGTGAATGTCAATAATAAGGGGGATTTTTCTCTGGGGTTCTTTTTGAATCTTGTATTTCCCAATATTTTTAAGCATGCATTGCAGTACTAAGTATCACTAGGAATATAGGAGAGTCCTCTAAGCTTATAAACTATAATAATATACCATTTGGTTATATGGAGTAAATATTTTCCCAGTTGCACTGTAATTTATCATTGGTTGTCAGACGTCTGGACATACGACTGTAATGCCATTTTGAAACTGTTAATTGAGTTCCAGAATCTATTTCTTCCCTCTTCATGGAAAAAGAGTTGCTGAAGGGATGCTCACAGTCCTTTAAACTACGCAAGTAAACCTTTTTCTATTAAGGTCCCACTTACATGCATTTTTACTATGTTTATTAGAAAAATGAGTTGATCACCCAAACTATGCCAAATATCAGTCTATAGGCCAGGGCTTCAAAATGGATAAAATGCTATTCCTGTGTCCAAGGAGCATGTAGTCCTAGAGTTGAAACTTAACATTTTTGTTGTGCTTTTAAGGTTCAAAGAGATTTCATGTAAATTTCACTGTCGACAACCCAAGGGAGATCTCTACACTTTACTGTTCTCATTTTAGAAATGAAACAGATCTGAGGTGGCAACTCAAGCAACATCAGACAAATGGGAAGGCCTGGGACTCTTAATCTGGCCTTCTGAGCTCAGGTCCTGTTGCTCTTTCCACCCTCCTGGCCACATTGCCTTTCTTGCCAGATTTCCAAAATGTATTTTAAGATGTGTTCTTTGGATAAGAACATATTGGAAATTTATGAACAAGTTACATCTTTTTCTTGTCTTATCAAAGAAAATTAGTGATTCAAGGAGTTTTGAATATTGTATGGTCTACACCGTATACACATAGACCAATGAAGACATTTTTTTGTCACTTGAATTTCAGTGCATTATTTGTGAAAGTAATTTTGACCTCCTGCCAAAATGGTTGAAGGCTTTTTTTTTTTTCCTTTTTAAAGTTCCTAAGCTTACAAATGTGGTGTCTTTTCAGTGCTGATAGGACTTTTGGAAAAAAAACGTCTTTCTGAATTTTTTGGTTGGGGGAAGAGTTTTCCAGGCTCTTACGCTCACATGAGCCATCCTTAGTTTGTTCCAGCTTGCCAACACTTGGTGTCACATGTGAGCCTTCCACGTGTTCGCTCTCCATTCAGGCTATGTGATTGAACTCTCCTCTTACTGACTAGGGGGCAGTTGGGCAGGCATGCTTCATTCCCGGGTTGTCATTCCATGTGAGTAAAGGGGAACCTCAGTGAGACATCTTTAAGGATCTGAAAAGCATTTGGTTTTAAAATGGAAGAAGTATCAGGGGCTATTAGTGCCTGAGCCTGTACAGCAGTTTGACTGGGGCAAGAGAACTCATGGGCCGATTTGCTCCAGTTCTCACATCTTCCTTTAGCAATTCTACTTAATGTTTTCTACCTATTCGTACTCATTTTTACTCCTTTTGACCCTTCTTTTTTATTTCCTTTTCTCTGCCTTGTTCTTCTTTTTCAGTTTTGAATATACTAATACTGAATCAGCACTTCTAAAGCCCGGCCTTCTCCCACTGGCTTCACTTGGCCTTCAGACATAATGAGGAGACTGGCTTTTCGAGGCGCTGGTTGTGCTCTGGTAAAGCTGGTAAATTACTGATCATCTTCACCCTTTCCCTTTTCTGTCCTTCCTTGCCTTTTCCCTTCCACCTTTCTAAAATTTTGTTTCCCTTCTCATAAAGATTCCCTCCTCATGTTCATCAAGTTCACTTGTGTTCTTGTCCTGAATTGTTTTAAAGGCTTTGTCTTTAATCTCTTCATCTTAATGAGTTGAGGCCAGTTTACCAGCCTTTCGTAAAACAAACAAAATCAACAAAACTTGGCTGTCCCTGGCCTAAGCCCTTTGAAGCTTTTAGGAAGTTGTAGCCAATTGCAAACTAACACGCTGTATAACAAACCGAAGCCTAGAGGAAGGAATGTCACCACGGTAGGCTCTGTTTTTAAATACCATGGGGACTGTAGCAGACGAAGACATAGGGGACTCTTCTTGTTTCTTTGTTGGTTACCAGGATTTTTTATTTGTTGGGTTTGTTTGATTCTGCTTTCTGTTCCCTGGAGATTCCCAGTTTTTCTCTCCATACTACCAGCAACCCATTCTTTCAGCTGCTGGGTCTTAGTTTCCTGAAACTGAATGCTGGTGAATGAAACTGGGATCAGTTATTTCTTCTAGCTTTAGAGAAAGACTTTTGAAACACAATAAACTGTACTATTTGGTACTGTTGTTAAATTGTTTAAGCACTGTAGAATCTTCTTGAGTGTACGCCCTTTCCCTCCAGCTGTAGCAGGTAATTTCAGAGGTTGCATTTCTTGGGTCATAGTCAAATGTGTACATTTGTAAAGTGCTGTAATACTGTGTTGTGTTGTGATGAGTTAGCAGCCTATCTAAAACTGAGAGCAAATATTTAGGTGTTTCTGAAAGGCCAGGCAGGAACTGAAAGCTCACCTCTGAGGGGTCTTCCAGATCATCTACTGAAACTTAAAGCTCTGGTTTCAAAATTCATGGGGATAGAGTACCTCACATAACTGAAAAGAGGTTAGTCTGGATTAACAGAGAGGTTTCAAAGCAGAGGTTTCTACTTTGGCATAGGTTTGACCAGTCACATGAAGTGTTTTCCAAAGGTACGTCTTGTGGATCCTTCTTTAGTGAATGGAGAAAATTCATTTTCAATGTGTTAATTTTAGGGTGCATCTAAAATGCTAGAACATTACTTGTCCTCTGTTATCCTGCCCTTTTGCACTATTTATTTGCCTCAGGCTGCTGCTGATTCTTTTCCACATCATGACCCATGTGGAAAATGATCATAATTGTAAGGGGCACTGAGGAAAACAGATGAGGCTGCTTGATCCAGAGGTGACTGCCTGGGGGCCTCTGTCCCGAAGGCCTGCCTGACTGCCTTGGTGCTGAGGGGTCACTACCTCCAGCCAACTGATGTACCACTCTACATGTGAGGTTTTAGCTCCAGTGAAGGGTAAATTTGGTTGATTTCGTAAAGTTGGTTGAATCATTCAAAACTGATGACATACAGATGAGTATACTTGTGCTGAATTTGTCTCATCCAAGTTGACAGTATAGCATTCTGGTAAGTGAAGGGGGTAAAGCAAGAGTCCAGGACTTCCACTGGAAGCACTTAGTTAGGGTTCTTGGCACCAGTTAAAATAGCCTCGTAAGTGAACTAGACATGGTAGCAGGTGGCCCGCTGAGGGCTTGGTGGTGGAGTCTAAATTTAAATATAAGAACATGGTTGATTATTTCTTACAGAAGAAGTTGGATTCCATGGGTTCCAAGAGAAGAAGAGCCACCTCCCCTTCCAGTAGCGTCAGCGGGGACTTTGACGATGGGCACCATTCTGTGCCCACACCAGGTCCGAGCAGGAAAAGAAGGAGACTTGCTAATCTTCCAACTGTAGATCCTGTGAGTAACTTGGATCACACATTTCCGGCCTGCGTTTCCTATGTTTTCCTACCATTTCTTTAATGATAATTGATTAAGATACACTTCTTTTTCCTCTGGCTTGATATTCTTAACCTTTCTCTTATGAAAAATATATATTTAGACAAAAGTCTTAAAATAATATAATTTAATGTTAGAAATAACAAAAAGTATGAGTATGTCACATTATACATTCATTCCTATAACTGTGCTTGCACATTATTATGTGCCAAGCCCTGTTCTGGTGGTTGAGATACAGCCATGTATAAGACAAGCCAGTTTTTCATAGGGAGCTTAGATTTTAGTCTGGGTGAAGCAGACTGTAAATACGCAAACAAATAAATAATAAAGTACCTTCCGCTAATGATAAGTGCTTAGAAGAAAAGTTTGGGTGATTCAGACTGTTTTGGCTCAAACTTTGAGGAAAGATTTCTCTGTGATGAGATGGCACCAGCCCTGCAGAACGCTGGAGAAGAGTGTTCTAGGCAGAGGGTCTTGAGGCCAAGCGGCTGGGGCAGGAATAGGTTCGTTGTCATGATTACAGGGAGGCAGTGAAGAGGGAGAAAGAGGTCTGCCCAGCCAGAACGTGTAGTTATCCTACGTATTCTGTGCCAGTGAACTTAAGGAACTGAAATTTTATTCTCTGAGTAGTAAGAAGCCCTTCTGTTGGATGTTTTTAAGTAAGGGAGTGTGATAGGAACTGATATAGCTTAGGAGAAAAGAAGACCACCAGTAGCATAAATCTGATGAAAGATACCAAAACATTTAGTCAGTTAAGTTATTTTAAATAAGGAGAGAGGAGAAGAGACTTCCGGGAAGATGGCGGTGTGAGCAGGGCAGCAGAAATCTCCTCCCAAAACTATATTTATCTACGAAAACACAGCAAATACATCTATTCCTAAAAGAGAGACGAGAATACACAGGAAAGCGCACAGCGTGCAGCTACACCCGAGAGCACTCGGCACCCCAAGAGGCTTAAAGAGCCCAGCTGACATACGTGGCAAATATCAGTGACCAATTCTATAGCCATGAAAAGACAAAGGAATATGGTTCAGACCAAAATCAACCAGACAACCCCAGAGAGGGAGTCTGAAGGGATGGAAATGCACAGTCTTCCTGAAAAAGAATTCAGAATAAAAGTCATAACCACGCTGATGGACCTACAGAGAAATGTGCAAGAGCTGAGGGAGGAAGTGAGGGAACTGAGGAAAGACAATGCAGAAATCAGACAAGCGATCGACGGGCTTAACAGCAGAATGGATGAGATGCAAGAGACTGTTAATGGAATAGAAAACAGAGAACAGGAGTACAGAGCAGCTGAGGCAGAGAGAGATAAAAGGATTTCTAGGAATGAAAGAATATTAAGAGAACTGTGTGACCAATCCAAACGGAACAATATTCGCATTATAGGAGTACCAGAGGAAGAAGAGAGAGAAAAAGGGATAGAAAGTGTCTTTGAAGAAATAATTGCTGAAAACTTTCCCTCGCTGGGGAAGGAAGTAGTCTCGCAGTCCACCGAAGCTCATAGATCTCCCAACACAAGGGACCCAAGGAAGACAACACCAAGACACATAATAATTAAGATGGCAAAGATCAAAGATAAAGACAGTGTATTAAAGGCAGCTAGAGAGAGAAAAAAGATCACCTACAAAGGAAAACCCATCAGACTATCATCAGACTTCTCAACAGAAACCTTACAGGCCAGAAGAGAATGGCATGATATATTTAACGTTATGAAACAGAAGGGCCTCGAACCAAGAATATTGTATCCAGCACGATTATCCTTTAAATATGATGGAGGGATTAAACAATTTCCAGACAAACGAAAGTTGAGAGAGTTTGCCTCTCATAAACCACCACTACAGGATATCTTAAATGGACTGCTCTAGATGGAAGTACACTTAAGGCTAAAAAGATGTCACCAGAGAAAATAAAATCATAGCAAAGAAAGCAGACCATCCAAATACTAACTAAAGGCAAAGAATAAAACACCTATTATAGAAAGAATGGAGGAGGAGGAATAAGAAGGGAGAGAAATAAAGAAACATCAGACTGTGTTTACAATAACTTAACAAGAAAGTTAAGTTAGATTGTTAGATAGTAAAAAGCAACCCTTGAACCCTTGGTAACCACGAATCTAAAGCCAGCAATGGCAATAAGTACATATCTATCAATAATCACCCTAAATGTAAATGGACTGAATGCACCAATCAAAAGACACAGAGTAACAGAATGGATAAAAAAGCAAGACCCATCTATATGCTGCCTACAAGAAACTCACCTCAAATCAAAGATATACACAGACTAAAAGTGAAGGGATGGAAAAAGATATTTCATGCAAACAACAAAGAGAAAAAAGCAGGTGTTGCAGTACTTGTATCAGACAAAATAGACTTCAAAACGAAGAAAGTAGCAAAAGATAAAGAAGGACATTACATAATGATAAAGGGGTCAGTCCAAATAGAAGATATAACCATTATAAATATATATGCACCCAACACAGGAGCGCCAGCATATGTGAGACAAATACTAACAGAATTAAAGGAGAAAATAGACAGCAATGTATTCATCTTAGGAGACTTCAACACACCACTCACTCCAGAGGACAAATCAACCAGACAGAAAATAAGTAAAGACACAGAGGCACTGAACAACACACTAGAACAGATGGACCTAACAGACATCTACAGAACTCTACACCCAAAAGCAACAGGATACACATTCTTCTCAAGTGTACATGGAACATTTTCCAGAATAGACCACATACTAGGCCACAAAAAGAACCTCAGTAATTTCAAAAATATTGAAATCCTACCAACCAACTTCTCAGATCACCAAGGTATAAAACTAGAAATAGGCTGACTTCCGGGAAGATGGCGGTGTGAGCAGGGCAGCAGAAATCTCCTCCCAACACTATATTTATCTACGAAAACACAGAAAATACATCTATTCCTAAAAGAGAGACGAGAATACACAGGAAAGCGCACAGCGTGCAGCTACACCCGAGAGGACTCGGCACCCCAAGAGGCGGGTAAGATATGGAGCTGCGACCCGGCGGGACCCGAGCTCTCCCCCACCCCAGCGCACCGGCGGGAGGAGAGGATCCAGAGCCGGGAGGGAGTGGAAGCACACCCCGCGAAGTCGTAGCCAGCCCCGGTGATCTGCGCGGGGAGCGCTGACCCACATTGCGCAGTGCAGCGGAGATTGGAGAGACAGAGGGGCAGGATCTGAGCGGGGAACGCGCCAGGGGGCTTGCAGCCGGCTCCGGGAAGGAAAAAAAAAGTGCGCGCTTTCCTCAGCGGTCTTAAAGGGACAGGAGCCCAGTGGAGGAGCCGGATCGCCCCAGCACACTCAGCCCAGCAGGCTGGGAGTCCTGGGGAGTTTCAGATGCCTTAGCTGGCGACTGAGGAAGCGTAGCCATACTTACACTTCTCACTGACATCAACAGCCTCCTATTCGTTCCACCCCTGCCAGAGCGAGAAAGGGCCCTGCGGA
>JAVSCE010013502.1:0-12111 GCA_032199065.1 Smutsia gigantea
ATTAGTTTTTCATCTCCATCCAGCAATAACGGAGGTTGCAGTACCTCCCGAGCATCTCATCCCTCCCAACATAGGCGGAGCATGGTGCCCACTCCTCACGCATACGCCCCATACCTATCAGGGTCATGGTGCCCCACACAGACGTGCATAAGGGCATTGCAGACAAAGCTGTAGCGGTTAGCAGGGTTCTCACTAAGACTCTTGCCTAGCCCTGTGTAGGTGAAGGTGTGAGCTGCAGGGTTCTCCAGAGTATCAATCATGAACTCAGGTGCCCAGCGCATGTTGGATTCTGATGGTTCCACATTGCAATAGATGGTGTTCTTCACCTTGGAGCAGAAGTCGCTGCAGGGGTGGGGGGAAGGAGACAGTGGTGTTGAAGGTCTGGTGAGAAAGAGGGATGGGCAGGAGAGGGAAGAAAAAATTTAAAAAGATAGTGAGGGACCAGGGACCTTGGGACAAGAAAAGGAGAGATGGGACAAAGCAGACTGGGCCAGACAGGAACCCAGTGAGAATAGGGCACAAAGGTCTCTGGAGGCAGGGAAGAGGAGTGTGGGCCCTACAGAGATAGGCTGGAGGCAAGGCTGATGAGGAAGAAGGCCCACTCTCAGGAACCGAGAGCTCGTGGAGGACCCAGTCCCCAAATGACCCTGCAGTGACAGCACGGTCCTGGGTGGTATTCTGCTCCTGAACTGGGCAGTAATGGGAAGGAGATGGGACCAGGTCTCACTCTCTACCCCTTACCTCCCACCTCTCTTACCTGAAAAGCTCCCCAAATTTGCTCTTTAAATGGCTACAGGAGGTGTACAGATCATAGAGATAAGCAAGGATACAGCGTTCTGCAGAGGAGCCATCAGACCGGTTCATCCCATGTTTCACTACGCCACATAGCCTATCATGAGGGGCAAGGTCCAGAGGATCAGTAGATGGTCTGCAGGGGTCAGGGCACAAAGGCCCCTGGACACAGACCCAAGTCTTCTGGCAATACTCTCCCCTCCCATTCCAAATGGCTTGACCTTCCCCACAGTGCAAACCCTGCATGTTCTTCGCAGGCCACTTCCACCAGCATGCACGAGAGCCCTGCGTGTCTCAGTTATTCTGCAGCCACACTTACCCCTCAAAGACCTGAGCCATCTGGTCCTGGTTGAGGATGAGGCAGGCATGGTAGTGCCGCAGGACAGCTACGATGCACAGGCACAGGCTGGTAGTGTAGCTGCCCACCAGATCCGAGGATTTGAGAAGCAACTCGGCCTCAACTACACTCAGTTCATTTAGTAGCTAGCAGAGTGGGGTGGGGGTGGGGGTGAGAAAAGAGAAAAGGCCCCATGTGTGATGTGTATCCCCCTTCCTGCGAGGAACCTGCCCAGGCTGGACCCCAGCCCCTTCCTGCTGGAGCCGCCTGAGTGTAGAAGGGCCTTGGTGCCATATGCCACTGTCCTTTATTCAATTACCAACATGTGCCACATGAACGATCTAAGCAGTTTCTCTCAGGATACAATGCTATGAACTCCACCGTGGGAGGACAGTCTGTGCCCAATGCTCTAATCCACCCTTGGGCCTCCCCCAGGAGCACTTGAACCTCTATTCCTACTGCCTCAGCTCACATTGCACTCTCCCATGCTAGGCTTTCTGCTCTCCAAATAATCTGAACAATGCCTGGAGCCTCCACTCTTGTCTTTAGGCCCCTAGACAGCACAAACTCTTTCCTCCACCCTTATATCCCCAACTTCCCCACCTGAATGGCAAAGTCGATGAGGCCACTGATGCTGAGGGAATATTCCATGAGGTCAAAGATGAACTGCACATGCTGCACCAGAGGCAAGTGGTATGACATGCCAAGGGCAAAGCTCGTGATCTGCTCCAGAACATTCCGGGAGACCTGATAAGGGCAGTGGGAGTGAGAAAGGAGTGGAGGGGAGAGGTGGGAAGAACCAGGGAAACAGGAAAGGATGATGGTGGAAGGGATGAGACTGGGAGGCTTAGCCTGCCTGGGGCGGGGGTGGGGGGAATTGAAGATAAGGAGGAAAGCAAAACGGGACAGAAGGCCAGAATGTGGGAAGGGGGCTCGACTGAGGCCCACACCTGAGCCGTGACCTGGTGTTGGTCATAATGTGAAAGGTGCTGGAACTTAGCAAAGATATCTTCAGCAGTGGGGAAGGCTTCAGGCCGGTTGCGCCGCCGCTTCTGCCCATCCTCCCCACCTGAGGGGACAGTTGGAAGGTGCAAGTCAGGACAGAGAAGATAACTAGCTGATGGGAGTGGAGGGTGGGGTGGGGAGGGAAGGCTATGGGAGGCAGGAAGGGATAGGGGAAAAGAGGGAGGGAGGGAAGGAGGGAAGGAAGAGGGAAGCAGGGAAGGGAGGGCCAAGGAGCGGGTCATGGAGGGATGAAGGGAAAGGCACACTGAAGCAGAGGTTTCGAGGACCACAGACTATGTGGACCTGTGAGGAACAGTACAGGGAGGTGCTAGGTGGAGGGAGGGGTGGGGGAGGGCGGGCGGGCGGTGAGGGGCTTACTGTGAGGTACCTAAGAATGTCAGGTCTCCAGGATTCAGAGGCACAATAGGAGCAAGCTGGTCTGCAGAGGGGGGGAACGAGGGGGGAAGTTTCAAAAGGACTAGAGCTCTCAGGAGACTCCAAGAGACAGGATACTGGGACGTGACCAGGAGTTCCCTACGCTGGGGAAGGGGAGACTGACTAGGGTGCTCTTTAGGGGAGACCTGTTTAAGGAGCCTCAAACCCACCAGTTTCTGCTGTCCCCTTGCGGTTCAGAACCTTCAGGATATCCTTGGTAATTTTCTTGATGGCATGGCGGGCATCATCTCGCTGCTTTCCCACCCCAAACAGTACGACCAACCGCTGGTTGCACTCATGGCTGCATGACTCCTCCTGCATCCCAGCAGCACCATCAGACTCTGGCACGGACCTTGTCCCCTCCTCTTAAAAGTATGCCCCATACCCCGCATCACCCTGATGCTCAAGTCCTTCCCAGCACGCCACCCCCTCAACAACAGTGCCAGTCCCACTTGGGCAGAAACCTGGCCTCAAAACAGATGCGCATGAGGTGCCAGGGGCTAGTACCTGGGGGATGGGAAAGTGGGTGGCATACTGCACGTGCCGTGGCTGGTCATAAAGAAGAACCCCAAGGGTCCCTTCTATCTTCTCCTTGGGTGGGGGCTTCACTTCCTTCTCAACATCTGGTTTC
Organism: Smutsia gigantea; assembly: GCA_032199065.1. Classification (NCBI taxonomy): domain Eukaryota; kingdom Metazoa; phylum Chordata; class Mammalia; order Pholidota; family Manidae; genus Smutsia; species Smutsia gigantea. The sequence goes on from JAVSCE010013502.1 coordinate 3,201, forward strand.
TCAGGGGATGGACTGCCCTTCCCCTCACAAGGCATGGTTGGGGAGAACAACTAAGAGGAAGGCAAGAGGGCAGAATGTTTAGAAGAAAAGGGGATGAGGGGCATAAAGAAATCCCCCAGAGGCACAATGGAGAACCTTAGGAGCTGGATTCGTGCACAGCCCAATCTCACTTACTGAGAAATCTGGCTTCTCCATGTCCTCAAAGAGTACACTGGAGCTAGGGTCGATGTCCATAGACTCTGAGAGCCCTGGATCCTGAGGGCATAGAACATAAGTGAAGTCGCTTTAGCCACAGAGAGCTGCTCCTCACCACCCAGAAAAGCTGATGATGGGAGTTGAAGAGAGACCACCCTGGGAAAAGCACAGGATCTGGATTCTAGCCTTGACTGGTCACTTAACCAGCATGGGCCTTAGTTTCCTTTAGCTTTAAAGTGGGGATGAGAGTACCTCACAGGGCTGTTGCAAGGATTCAATGGAAAAAAAATGCTGATGTGACGGTGCTTTGCAGGCCTCGAAGCCCTAAGTACATATGACCTTCTTATTAGGTGAAGGATTCTCAGAGGACTTTGGGAGCCAGGAAGATGGGAGGGTCAGAAGGAACTATCTGGGGCAAGGAAGAGCCCACTCACCTCCAGCTTGCTACTGCTACTACCCTCAGCCTCCTTGCGCTCTGGATCATCAGCAGGGTCGTCAAAGGGAGAGGGAGGCCGGGGACCAGGGGCTCCAAAGGCAAGGTCCCCTCGGGAGATCAATGTGCAGGTGTACATGTTGTGGGAGAAAACATCATGTCGAATCAGCTCACAGAACAGCAGTACCAGGTTAAAGAATTCCACCCGCTCGCTCTCACTTCGGGGGTCCGCTGGAAGGAAGGAAGGAGAAAAGATGAGTTAGGAGGGCACCAAAGAGATGGGCAGAAAGAGAGGGGGCACACCCAAGGCATGGTGCTCCTAGAGTACCTGAGATAGGCAAGAAAACAAATGACCAGAAACATCAAAACCCCGAAACTGATGAGCCACACAGTTACTCTGCCTCCTGCCCGACACCATCTCATAAAGGGAATACAGCACCTTCGCTGCGGCTATCTCTATGTGAAAAGGCTGTGACTGCATGTTCTTGTTTTTATGCTTCTCTCTCTCTCTCTCTCTCTATCCTGTTAAACTGTACAATGATCAGAGACTAGAATTATGTCCCAAAGTCATTCTGCACAACAGAGCCCAAGATGGAAATATACATCAGAAGGCCCTTTATTATGCTTTCTGCTGACAGTGCCGGGTAACTGAGTCTAGGCAGAGGTAATCGGAGGGTGGCAGGGGGCCATACTCAGCATGGGAGCCTGTGTATCCAGAAACTGCAGGAGGACATCCTGGAAAATGGGAGCGCTAGGAGCAGAAAGGGAGCCAGAGGCAATGGAACCCTTCTCATCTGCAGCTTCGGATTCTCCACAACGCTGTAAAGTAAGACAACAAACTGTAGGATTAGTTTTTACCTGTGTCTTCCCTCCTCCATGTGTTTTCCTTGAACCACCACTGGTTTCGCCTCCACCCCCAAGCTTTTCACTTCAGCCTCCTCTGACCTCCATTTTCTTCAGTGCCTCCCAACTGAAGACTCGATGGCTACTCTAACTCTGACACAAATCCACCTGTGCCCTCCACTTTCCACTTCATCTTCACAACGTCAAGCTGGGTCCTGCTACCAGCTCAATGCATCTCTGGTCCACCTGCCCCAGCCCCGTCGGCTGGTCGTGATCTCTCATCTCAGCCCCCTAACCTCAGCCTCAATCTCTGCCTGTCTCTTCTCCAGCAGCTTGGCCACCACCATAGCACGATGCCGGCCAGAACGCTTGCAGCTGACGGCCCATTCACACAGTAATGATACCACAGCATCATCATCTGAGGAAATCTGGAGACCAAAGGAAGACAGGGATGAGTAAGATGGGGTTGGGGACCGAGAACCGAGTTCCAGTTTCTTCAGGACTAGGTCCCATCCCAGGTCCAATGAGTTGGTCTCTCCAGACATCCGCTGGTTTCAATGCCTCACCATGCCCTCCCCTCAGACACACTGCTGCTCTTGCAATGGTTTTTGCTCCTTATGTTCCCCTTCTTCCTTACCTCGTGCCCGTCCTTGCTAGGTCCGAATCCAAAGATACGGTTACAGAGGGAGTCAAGAGAGTTGCTGAAGTCAGAGCGCTCGAAACTATGGCTGTCCAGCACTTCCAGAGTATGGAGCACCCGCCCAATGGTGAAGCCTAAGGAGGACAAGTGGTAAAGGGCACTTTGACTAGAGGCGCCATCCTTTCCTCAAACATCCTTCTATCTGTCCTCTGGTACCCACCTGCAGTAGCTTCCTGGCACTTATCAAAAGACCAGCGAACCTCAACTGCCTGTCCTCGCTCCTTGATCTGCTGCTCAATCTCCCGCAACTTTGCACGGACCTGCAATATTGAAAAGGAAGGCTTTAAGGATGTACCCAAACATAGCAAAGGCCAGAGCCGCAGCCTAAAAGAACAATACCAGACTCCAAGTCAGGATTTCTGAATGAGTAATATAGCCTCACATCCCAATCTGGGGCTACCAGGCTACTAGCGACTTACCTGCTGAGTGAAGGCACTGTTGCCCTCTGGCATGGGTAGGTTGGAGGGGGCAATAGGCAGGTGGTCAAGTGGTGAGCCAGTCTTGATTCGGCTATCAGTCAGCGAGTAGTGCCAAACCAGGGCACTAGGACAACACAGGAGGATGGTCTGCCCAACAGGAACAATTAAGTCAGACTCAGCTGCCATGGCTATCTTGCTAGAATCCCATTATAAGACCCAACCCTTAAATTTCTGATCCAGAGTTATCGGAGTCCCTAGGGTGGCATCATGCCATCTCTGAACCCCTTTGCTCATGCACTCCCCTGAAAGACTTTGGGCCTACTCTCTAGCCCTGGAAGGAAGCTAACCCTCTGGAAAGGAGCTAACACCCCATGGATGAGAAGCAACAGCCTCCAAACAGGACTCAGGGCCTCCTCCCACCTCTAGTTGAGAATCAGCCCCTTTCTCCAGGACGGGCACCCAGCTTTTCCACTGCCTCAGTACTTCCACAGGCCTACCCACTACCGACCTGAAGAATACAGCTGAGGCCAAAAACCAGAGGCCGATGCTGAGGGCACATCAGCAGGTCACTAAAGGGTGCAGAGGGGGTGCTGCTAGCTGGGGGCTGAGGTGCAGGGGTGGTGGGCAGTGTGTTTGTCGACTGAGCAGACATAATGTGAGACGAGTGGCTGCTCATGCCATCCAGCTGCAGGGCCAGTCTCCGGGTACAGAAGTAGGCGAGGCGGCGGGAGAGGTATGCAGACTGAACAAACTCCCCAGAGTACTGTGAAGACATGCTGATCAAAACCCCAGTTCTCTCCAAGAGACACTGCTCTCATATCTTACTCTTCCTCAAACCCTCCCTAGACACCCCCAAATCCTAGGCCTTACTCGAAGCAGCAAGGGCAGCAGCAGTTTAAGCAATTCATCCTCTCCAGGGCGGATTTTCTCAAAACACTCAAGCACCCAGGTCAGAAACTCATGTCTGTCCAGCATTCCATCCTGTGGGTACCAGGGGGTGGGAAAGGTGTAAGGTGAGCCCAGGGACTAGCACAGATGAGGCAGACAAAGTAAATGAAAGGACGAAGAGAACCACAACTGAGACTAGGTGGCAGGCAATTCTGTTCTATACTAGCAGAGTGCCATATCAGGCTCAATGCCATGCCCCGCACAACACACCCTGCTTCCTACCTGAAACATGAACATAGCCAGTTTCTCATTGTAGTCCCATTGCCGGATTGCCACTTCTACATCGTGGGGCAAGGGCCCTATAGTGGAAGCACAGCCCCCACTTCCGGCAGGCCCTGGCCTGTAGTATTCAGCCATCTTTTGCAGCTGCTCCCATAAGTACTTGGTGATGATCTGAGTCCATTCTAGGGGAGAGATGGGAAAAGGGCTATTGATACAGTCCCTCTGCTTACAACACCTATAGTCCCCACCCCCAATCACCACACTTCTATATCCTATTCATTCTCTTAGGCTGTAGTCAAATGCCACCTTCCTTAAAGCCTTCCTAGGTGTTCCCAAAAGAAAGTGATCTTTCTGTCCACTGAAAGTCTCAAGGAACCTTCTGCTTCTTCTTTGACACTTACTACTTTACGTATTTAACTACGTGATTCATTCATATGCCTTAGAATCCCTACCAGACTATGAGCATCCTAAGGGCAGGGATTAGGTACCAGTCATCTGTTGCCCAGTACGTGCACATAGCAGATACTCAAGATATTCATTTCCTAAGTGAGTGAATGCAAGATATAAGCAGAAGCAAGGAATACAGGTGAGGAAGGAGAATAATTCCAAGGGTCTGTCACTCCTTGAAGCAAGCAGTGGTGGGATCCTGGTATTTGCAGTTACTCACCCATGAAGGGGTCAACGACATGTCTCTTCTTAACCTTGGTCTCAGTGATTGCTGCATAGTAGGCACAGGTCATCTTGATGAGCCAGGCGGCCCGCATCACAGGCACTGTGTATTTGGCTAAGTACCCAAACACTTCTTCCTTCTTACTGAAAATGGGGACCTGGATGGACATTGCAAATAGGGAGACCTCTGTTACCGTCCCCCCCGAGCTGGCATCCATGTGCTTAATCTGGGAATAGGGGGGTTCTTGGTACCCACACTCCCCACCTTAGCCTAAAGAAGAGGAAACAGTACCTCACCTTTTTGGCTAGTTGTGTGAGTGGCTTGGTGCCAGCCAGGTCAGTGAACCAGGTGTTAATGGCACTCTGGGATCGGGCAGTCACCAGCCAGAAGTTGTCCTTCTGGTTCACCTGGGGCTTCCTGCGACCAGTGTCAGGGAGGGTGTTACAACGTAACTTCTCTGCAATAATGCTGCTGAAGTTGGAACTGATCTGAGGGAAGAAAACTGCACCTTAGGGTGGGAAGAAGGGGCAGAGAGGTGGTCGTGCCTTTGAGCGGTAAATGCCAACGTGGTAGCATTAGGTTATGAAGGAAAACTCAGCCGTTCGGGTCACCCCTTTAAGTCTTCCCAACCCAGGGCCTTTGCTCCTTCTCAGATTCTTCCAGCCTTAATTCCTTCAGCCTGGCAGGGTTGTCTCACCTTGGCAGGATTGAAGTTGACGTTCTTGGCACTGCCATGCTCATCCCCAGAGACAGCAGGCTGGTTATTGAAACCTTGTTTTACATTCAAGGCTGTCAGTTCATCCTGAGGCAGAAAACCCAACAATTTAGCTTTTTTTCCTTCTTGGGAGTGGCGGTGGTGGGAGACCAGGGCAGGTAAAAAAAAAAAAGGAGTAAGGGGGAAAAAGGTAGGAGGCAGATTCTGAGCAGAACAGATTGTCACTGAAAGCTAGGCCCTTATATTCATCTGGACCCCACCCTCACCCCCACAGTCACTCCGATTCCCAGCCACCCAGGGCTCCGCTGCTCAACATCACTCTTCCCTTGCAAGCAGCCCTAGCTCACCAAGCTGCCGGAGACAACTTTCTGAGGGGTGTGTGTGGAGAAGGGGGCGCCTCCAGCGTAGCCCCTACATCGTTCCCTATCCATAGCCAGGACTCCCACCGGCCACCAGGTCCCACTCTCCCGCACCAGGCCACTTTTACTCTTTTCCCTTTCAGGACTTTCTCTCCCACAAAACCGCCCTGCCCCCCCTTCCCCAAGCCATCAATGCTTCCTTCGCTGTTGATCGCCGGCCCCTAGCCCCTGGCGAACCCCGATTTTTGAACGCACCTCCTTCTGTTTGGGATCTTGAGGGTACACATCGGGAGGCCCCAGCCGCGGCCGCTTCAGCGGCCGGTGTTCGTAGCTCAGGATCCCGAAGGCCGCCATCTTGCCCAGCCCGTGGCACCGGAGGCGCCAGCCGGCCCGGCAGAGGGGAGAGGAGGGGAGGAAGGAGGAGGGAGCCGAGGAGCGAGCCGACTAGAGGGGAGGCGGGTGCAAGGACGGCAGCCGAGTGACAACAGGGGGCAAGGGAGAAACTCTCGACCATTGCCGGAAACTACCGAGGGAAACCGAGGGCCACCGAGAACCGTTGGACAATACGACTGCGCGGAGGCGGGGCCTGGCCCGTCGTGGGGCGGAGCTCCGCGCCCGAAGAGCCTTAAGCCGGCGGCCAGAGACGAGTTTGCTCAGCGAGTGTCTGGGAAACGTCGCCCCGCCCTGCGCAGAGTTGGGGTGTGAGCCTGCAAGGCGGGAGGCAGCCGCGGGGCTGAGCTCTGACGGGAGCTGGTTCCCAGCGCCCGGCTCAGTTCTTGGCCAAGAATAGGGGTTCAATAGTATTTGCATTGGTTAAGAGCTCTGCCTTTACCAAACCACTTCCTTGGTTCTTGCTTTCCACTTTTGAAAAATGGGTATGCTAATGCCGCCCTTCACAGGACTGTTGTGAAGATTACAAACTATGCATAAAAAAGCACCTGTTAAACCCCTGGAACGCTGGCTCTAATGCCTCAAGGTCTTTATGGCCTAGCGCTGAGGTTCTTAACCTTTTTTTTTTTTTTTGATTCACAAGCTCTTTAAGATGCAGATGGCAGCTGTGGCCCTTCTTCCCAGCAAAATGCAGAGAGACAGATAAAATGTTAGCTACTTCCCAGCCAGAGTATTAGGCCGCCTGAAACTCATCGGTGTATTTCCCCCTAAGTGTTCATGAACTCCAGGTTGAGAGCCCTTGCTACCGAGTGTCAAATGCTTTTCAGACATTATCTCCTTGAATCCGCAAACAGACCCATGAGTTAGGGATTATTGTTTTCATTTGTGGGTGAGAAAACTGATTTTCAGAGTGGAGTTTCACTTGCCTGTGGTAGTATACAGCTACTGAGTAAACAGAGTGAAGACGAGGGTTTTTTCTTGACTCTTGAGCCAGTATTCTTTCTAGGACTGCATTGCCTTCATGAGGAAAGACAGAGTGCTTACAACAGGAGTAACAAATAATAAGAAATAAGAAATAGTAAGACCAGAAATAACAAAAGTAACAGTAACAAAATGCAGTTGAATCACCTTGGGAAGAAAAATGAATTCTGATCAGGCAGGTGAGGAAAACTTATCAGAGGAGGTAGCATTTGAGGTAACCCTGAGGAATCTTAACCCACAGAAAATTAGGGTGGGTTAGAACATAAGCACAGAGCTTCACACATATTAAAAGCCTTGATAAATGTTTGTGGAATAAACAATTTATGTAAATAGTGTCTCCAATCAGCTCTGTGTTTTGGGGGGAAGATAAATCAATCTGGCAAGAAGATTGAAGAGGTCAGAGAGCAGGGGACCTTTAGAAAGAGTTCTAGTAATAATTATGACTAGAAAGGAATGAAAGGCTGGTTTAGCACAGTGGCTGTGGTCATGCAAAGGAGGACACTGCAGGTCCAGACACCACAGAAAGAGAGCTAATTGGATTCTCAGGATGAGAGAGAGGGAGGAATTGAAGATGACTTTGAGGTTTCAAGTCTGGGTGACCAAGAGGGTGATGATATCATTAACTGAGATAGGGAACACAGGAAGAAGAAGCAGATTTAGGGGAAGATGAATTTGAAGGTGGTATTGTTCCTTCATTTCCAGAATCTACTTCTAAGTTAGACCTCCTCACTAAGTCTCAACAGGGACCCCACTCAGGCAGCAGCTAAGGGTGGATTGTATATTCTGGTTTGGATTAAGTCAGAAGAGAGACAGCTATATATGTGCCCACAGGAGCCAAGTCTGTATTTTCCCTCCAGCTCAGACAGTACAGCTTTGGCAGAGATTTCAGGGTGAGTGAGGCAAGGAGGAAGCATAGCATAGGAAGGGGGGGAGTGGAGTTCAGACCCTGTACTATATATGACAAAATGAGTTAGATGAAAAGGTGGTTGGGAATGGTGATGGTGGCGAGGAACAGGTCCTTCCCAGAATCTGGGTGGTTTGAGGATTCTTGAGTCTGTGACAGTATCATACACTCAGCCTTCTCAGCCTTAGTCTCTGTACCACCATTAACAGTGGTGGTGTTACACCTACAAATTTGATTAACACCTAATCTCCCAGAGGACTTAGCCTGTGTCATAGCACACATTTGCCACACCCTCTGTAAAGCCCTGGTTTCTAAGGTTCTTTCCACCGGAAGCTATGACAGAAGGAAATGTGTGGGTGGGGAGTGGTAGTGGGTGAGGGGCCCAGGTTCCCGACACAGTCTACACCCAAGGAACGAAGAGCAAGCGCCATGTTGAAGCCACCATTGCCACTCAGATCCCTCTTATTCCTGCAGCTGCTTCTGCTGGGGGTGGGGCTGAACGCAATGCTCCCCATGCCCATTGGGAATGAAGACATCACAGCTGGTGGGAAACCTGGGACTGGAGGGGGTTGGTGAGGAGGGAGGCTATGGGAAGGGGCTGTACAGAAACCTGTAACCTGCCACTGGACATTACAAGTATGCAGGCAGAATTTAAGAGTACTGTGAGGAGGGCAAGGGGAAGGGTTCCCTGCCTCACACTGCTTCTTCTTCTGACCACCATTTCTTCTCTTTCCCTCCCCCACTTCATTTTCTCTCCAACCTAGATTTCTTCCTCACCTCTAAACTCCCTGAGACCCTCAGTGTTCCCATCCAGCCCCTCCCAGAGGTCCAGTGTTTTGTGTTCAATGTCGAGTACATGAATTGCACTTGGAACAGCAGCTCTGAGCCCCAGCCCATCAACTTGACTCTGTACTATTGGTATGAGAAGGGGATGCATAGGGGAGGAGGAGGAGGTGGGCTGAATGCAGGAGACTGCATGGGGACCAAGGAAGAGGAAAGCCGGCATCCCAGGCTCCCCACTATTTTCTTATAAGTCAGTTCAGAAGACATGAATCTGGGCTGTGGATATCTGTAGTTCCCAAGTTCACCCACTGTTTCTGTTCCTTCCAACCCTTCTTTAGGTACAAGAACT
>JAVSCE010013503.1:0-32053 GCA_032199065.1 Smutsia gigantea
AGTTGTGCTCCTGATAGCTTTCTGAATTCCTTTCAGGGAGATAGCCTTACAAAGAGCCTTAATTAGTCTTTATCTCTTTTAACATTTTTGGAGTGTTACACTTTGTACAGTTTGATGTATTCTTTTAAAATACACCTGAAAAATCAATGTAAGTTTCAGAAAATAAAAATGCTGGAAATAGCAATAAGTTTGCTGCTTAGTAAATTGGGAGAAAAATCTCTTTTTCAGTTAGTAGGAAGATGAAGATGACTTTGAAAGCAGGGATTTTATTTAGGATAAAATTTCCACAGTGCTTAACAGCCAGTGAGTATTCGTTGTGTACTCAGTGCTAAATTAGGCAAAATGAAAAATTTGTACTTGCCCCTGGAGAACTTCAAATTTGGTTGGGGATTCACAACACAAACTCATCAGTGTCCAATTCAGAAACTCACAGGGAAAAATCATAGGGCAAACTTTAGACTGAACCACCCAAATGGATTATTAAGGTAAGAATAATTTTTAGAAGTAAGATTCCCCAGAGGAGCTTCCTGAAGACATGAATGTGAAGTCAGGTATTGTACAGAATGATGACTTTACAGGAAAACTCAGGAAATTTATTCCACTTGAAGACGGAGTATAATAATGGTGTCTTGGCTCAATTTTAACTTCTATGCAAAACAGTTAACCACAGAGACCAATAAAATCACTTACTTAATTTTTTTTTCCTTTTTATTTTGATTTCAAAATTGCAGTTGAAATCTGGAGAGACAGCTGCCAACATTGCTAGAGAGCTGGCTGAACAAACAAGAAATCATTTGAATGCTGGAGATATCACCTACTCGGTCCGTGCGATGGATCAGCTGGTAGGCCTTCTCGATGTACAGCTCCGCAACCTGACCCCAGGTGGAAAAGATAGTGCTGCACGCAGTCTAAACAAGGTAAGGACCTTAGTTATTTAAATATAGATATAATGCATTTAAAGTTGTAGCAGAATCAGTGAGACTTGCTGGTTAATTTCTCTCTTTCTATAAAATCAGATCATTTCTAAAGAGCATCACTAGTTATATTCAGTTCACTTCACTGTTTCATTATAATGATGGCCCTTTTTGGCTTTTAATCTAAAGAAGCAATAGATGATAATCATTTCTCCATATGTATTTTGAATTTACAGTTCTGTTTTCTGCAGTGTTTACTCTGTTTTGTATCCTAAATTCTGACAGGATTAATTTGAATAACGCAATTTATTTTATTTTCTTCCTTTCAATCTTTTATATTTAAATCATTAACAAAAAGTCCAACAACAGAAGTGTAGAAAGTAGCAACAATGAGAAAGGATATTAGCAATTCATTATAGATATTTTAAAAATTAAATATTTAACCTGATTAATATTACTTTTAAAAATCATGGGGTAAGTAATTAGGTTTATAGTTCCTTTCTTATATTTAAATTACTCAGATTTTGTATCACTATCATTAAAACTTATAAGGTTTAAATGTATTCCAACAAATTTGAATTGTAAATAATGAAAATAATCATGTTTTAAATTTCAGAGATATACATTATATGTATTTTATTTATAGTTATACACAATATATGTATATATATATTACATACACAAATATAATCACTTTAAATATTTACTGTATTTAAATAACCTATATACTATAGAAGCACTTCAGTTACATAAATATATAAATATATTTTACATGTTTGTAAGGAATATAATTTACTTATGTAATGAAATGTCGCATGGTGCATTAAACCTGTGATGAAAAGTTATTAGAATTGATACCATCAAATGACATGTATTCCCTGAAAGGTATGTATATAGTAGAGGTAATCAGTGATTGAAACCAAATTTTAAGACCTTGAATGCCACTATAACCTTGCTACTTTAAAAGGCAAGAATTTGACAGTGACAGACTTAATATCCTCTATGGAATAAAACTAAATGAATATTCCCCTATGGAATGAAAAATGACTTTGCAGACAGGTCTTTTAATATGTTAAGTTCTTTTGTGTCTTATTAGACTAAAAGTCTCACTCATCAAGTTGGAAAACATTTTTTAAATAATGGTGGTTCAGCATAGGAATACCTAATAGTTTATCTGGCAAATACAATTTTTCCACCAATTTCATCCTCAGAAAACAGATTCGGTTCTATCTACTAGATATAAATTATTATTAAAGTCTTATTATTAAGTATTTTTTTTCATGCTGAGCATAAAGGAGTTATTTTTGTCACCTATGCCTCTGAGAGAATCACAACTAAGCCCCTAATAGAATATAATCCACAGTTGCCTATGTAATCCGGGCATGCTGTTATTTTAATGTGTTATTACCCAGGCTGACTGGATGCTATTAATGAATATTGCTGCCAGCTATTGTTATCATAATGTACTGAAAGTAGTAATTTCTATTAATGTTACATATCCATAACATTACTTGTTATTGCAATACTTTGTATCTTTATTTAAAAATGGTGTTGATGTCTGACAATATCAGGTAAAGCTGGCAATTAATGTCACATTCTAACTGGCTACAGCTAATCAGCTTGCCTACCCTGAATATCAAATAACTACATAATGGGCAAATTTCCATTTCTGAAGCTTCTTAATGCTCTCTCTTGTTTTCCATTTGGTTCTTTTCAATTGTTTATATAATGTGGTTTGTCATATGTTAATTTGCATGATGGGGTAAAGAGATGGGAGGGCAAAGGTTGTTCACATCCTTGCTGACTTGCTCTCATTTCCTGCAGTTCCCACTGTTCCCTGAAGCAGTTATAACCCATCAGATTTGCAAAGTCAACTGCGTACAAATCAATTGCACTCTACACTGAAGTTTTGGAGGGTTTAGAGTCCTGCAAAATCAAGATGCTAGTCAGTGATCCAAATGACAGCGCTGGCAATTTACTTGCACTCATTCCTCACTAATTCTTTAGAGGAGTAACTGCTCTATGCTCTTTGAAGAATGAATGAATTAAAGTTGGGGGAGAATATCAGCACACAAAAGGCATCAGAGTAACTGTTTCCTAAAACTGGGTAATTTTCTCCTTCAACAAGAAAGGCTACTGAGGGTTAAAATAGGGAAGAGAAGGAAAACCGTAATATAATTTATAAAATTTTGCTCATTTATTTGAACAGGGCAAACAAACATTTATTATTTTTTCACCAGGAAAAAATTGTGTGGGGCTGAATATAAGTTGCTGTTAACCTTTTGCCCAGAAAAACATCACTTTGTATGCAAACTAATAAGCAAGCAAACAAAAGGCTTTATGTCCCACAGAAGTTTCTAAAATGTGTAAAATTTTGGTCAAAACTATCAAAAGAAATTCTTTGAGAAATAAAAGCAGTGATAAATCAGGAGATTGATCATTCTTTTAACCAGTTGTTACTTGTCCCTTAGGATCAGACGGTCATAATGAATAGTCATTTCTATTTTCCTAATAAACAGTTTGTGTGTTTGAACATGTGGTTTGTGGTGCATATTAGCCACCTATATAATCTGCAACCGCAAAAACAATGTATTATCTTTGAAAAATGGGTTCCAAATTTTTGACATACTTTACTAACTTCATCTCATCTATCTTCATTTGTGGCCCATGAATTAATAACACCTGATGTGAAATGCATCATTTCATGAAAAACACGGAGTTTTATTAATTTCTACTAAACTTATTCCAAGATTTCTTTTCATCTTTAACAGCTTCATACCATCCAGTTTTCACCTGGGTTGTTCTGAGAGGGTGTCAGCTACTATTTTTCAACCCATTGCTCACATTTTGCTGCTGCTTAGCTTTCATTCTCTTCTGGAAAGTAGCGCACAACAAAATACGGTGTTTGTGTAGATGTGTTCTTTTATTTTCTTGTTTTCTTCTGTCACTAACTTGTTTTTTCTATTCTGTGTTTAATCTGCTGTCTTAATGGATTCAGCTTCAGAAAAGAGAGCGCTCTTGCAGAGCCTATGTCCAGGTACTTTCTGCGTTTTTATACATGTGTTAAGTTGTTGAATTGTCTCTGTTGGTGATGGCATGGATGGGCTTCTGATAGCAAATGATAATGACCCTATTGAACTAAAGGCATACCCGGGAGGGCATGAGGGTGGGAGTGGAAAGGCCTATGAAAGGGTATGTGCAAAAAAAAAATTTGGCAGAAGACGAACCAACAAGGAGGTACAACTTGGGGTGTGAGAATTTGGATCATCGCTGAAAGGTGAGTTGGGTGTACTACATATAAATCTCTGATTTCTTCATAGTGGTGTGTATGAAAACATTTCATTAATACATTGGGCCAGCTAATGTTTGAGGAGCAAGTCATTTAGAAATGACAATCAAATTCATTAGGTCATGAGTAGTCCAGGATACTTGGAATATCATGGTTTTGAACCCAAATGTTCAACACATGCTGGGACTATTTTTCTGGCCCACTCATTGTAAACATGTTGCTCCCAATGTAAATGTAGTTTTTCTCCAGTTTTCACATGTTGTAATTTGTTTCTAAGCAAGGTAAAAGCCACTCCTATGTGTACGGGTTTTGTGTGAAAAAGAACCCAGAAACAAGCTTTACAGTTCTTTTGTACGAGGGAAGGCAGGCAGGCAGTGTAGTGGCAGAAACATGTTCCCTTCTTTCCTTCTAGGTTCTTTGGCTGGCCTAATAACTAAATTAACATAAAAAAGATTAACAGGTGGAAAACACATTTAATTACGTATGTGTGGGTGCCCATGTGCACCGCCCCAAGCTGAGGAGGGATGGACCTGGGCTTCAAGCGGGAGGAGGGCAGTTCACAGGGAGACAGGAAGAGCAGATGTTTAGGAATCAGATGTTTGCCCTCCCGTGCAGATAATCTTTCAGGTAGAAAAGTTACCTCTGGTAATAGCCCTCTTTCTGGGTCAGGCCCCCTATCTAAATTCCTAGGCAGTTATGGGAGAGGTAAAAGTTTTTCCTGAATCTGCCTGGTCTTGATTGCTCAAAATAATCCACAAGCCAAAGGGCACATTTGGCTGTGTGTGTGTGGTGGGGGTGTGGGTGGGAGGGAGATTCTGCTCCTCTTCAGCAGGAAGGTAGAAAAATTGAAAAATATGAAATTATGGGATTGTAAACTTTATTCTTTATGTGAATATATCATGGCATTTTTTTTAAAGGGGAAGCCTGACTGCATTTATAAAGAGAGATACCCTCAAGAACCAACTGGTTCTCAAACTGGCAGTCCAGAAACTAAACTGCATCAGTTTATTCATAATACAGGTATTTTGTGAGACATTTAAAAGTAATTTAGCATCAAGCAGATATTAGGGAGTTTTTAATTTATATTTTACTTTATAAAATAATAAATCTTTATATATTAGAAGTTATCTGGGTTTATTTTTCAAGGTTTTGGGAAAGCAATTGCTTTGGGAGATATATATATATATCATATATAGATCTTATATATATGTGTACATATATATGAGTTTTATAAATATATAAAACAGTATGTGCAGTTGAATAGAGAAATTGAAGTATTCTTCAGCAATGAAAGCTGAGGATTATTTTTGAACAATATGAGAATTGTTTTGTATAACAACTATGCTATGCCTTCAATGGGGCCTTGGAAATAATTAGCCTTTCAGTATTTGAATCTTTGAATTTCATGGTCATTCAAACATGAATCTCTCATGGAAAATTAATAGCATAGTTTATTCAGTGGCTAATTTCCTGTTGTTATAATTGATTGGCTATGAATAAATGCTTCACCTATTGACTAAACATCTGATGAGACCAAATAAAAACAAAGTATTGGTAAAGCAGAAATGCTCTGCTCACTGATGGATGGCACTACTTCTGTTTTAGTGTAAATCATTATTCTGTGAAATTCTAGAGTGAATAATACTCTAAAGTTATGTTTATTTTAATTTTTTAAAAGTTATTCTATGTTCCCAATTGTTTCTATGTTCAGAACACATTCTGAAATATACTGAAAGTGACTTATGAATTAAATTTGAAAATTGACAATTGTTAAGTCATCATGAAAGTTTTAAAACTATGGCCTTTCCATGAGCACAAAGCAGTGATTCTTCTAGGTTTGATTTTAACCATCTAAATCCACTTAGCTTTTAATTACTTAGAGGTACAATGATTATTTCATGAATTACCAACATCCGTATCTTACTGCTTCTTGCTTCTTTTGTTTATTTCACTAAAAAAGCACAGTGAAAACTGGCCTGCCAGCTGTCAGCTATGATAACTGATCAATAGGTGAACAACTAAAAGAAGTAGCTGCTTTGATTTTTAAAATAATATGTGAATCTCCTAAAACTCATTATGCTTACGTCTCAAGAATTTTAACAAAAACAAAAAATCTGGGTCAAGTTTATTTTATTTTTTTCTATTTAGTTGTAGTTTTAGATTACACTAAAATCCTTGTTGACTACCAAAAGACAGAAGTTGACATGAGTCATAAAAATATCATGACCAAATTTTGGGGATAATACATACCTTCATTTAATAAGAGAGTGTTAAGTTTTATGCCAGAGAAAACAAGTAAGGCTTGTGTTAATGTACACATATTAAGTAGCTACTATAATATACTATTGCCAAAAGTGACCCTTAGGGACCTGAGATCTGGAGAGAGGAAATGACTGGCTCAAGGTTACACAGTTAGCGCGGATGGCACTAATGCTGCTCTTCTGACGTGCCTCCAATGCTTCTACAATACCAACAGAGATTTATTAATATGATATATACATTAATTAGGCACTAATTTTTGGCCATTATCGGGCAGAGCATTTTGCATAAATTTTTATTTAATATTCACAACAACCCCTGATGTAATTATTGCTGTTCTTAACTTTGAGTAGAGAAAACGGGACCCAGGGAGGATTAAATGACTTTTACAAGATCACACACTCATACGTGAGGAGGTCCTGAATCCAAAGCTGGGTCTTTCTGATTCGGAAGCTCATGCTTCCAGTCTGTGAGGTGTTGTTACAGAACTGACTTCATTATTTGGTGCTAGGAGTCAGAATATATCATTTGGTTTATATTTATTGATTTATTGTACTGTGTTTCAGAGATGTTATAGAGTAAAACCGTTCTTTTGCTATTTCCTTTTTTGTATGGACTGAGTTCAAGCGGCTATATGGTAATTATTTTGTAGTGTTGAACTAGGTGCAAATACAAAGATAATTTGCTTTAAGGTTGTTTTGTTTTCGGAGGAGATTTGGAATTAAAAATTATAATGAGAAGAAGAAAACAAGTAGAAATGTGATAACTCTGTGTTAACAGAACTTCCAAACTGTTTTCCTAAGTAGCTGTGTCATTTTACATTTACTCCATGGTTCCAGTTAGTTCACATCCTTGGCAACACTTACTTTCTGTCTTTTTTATTTTAGCCATCATAGCACATGTGAAATGCAGAAGTCCTTAACTCCAGTCATATGGGTGCATAAGAAGCTTTGGGGGTATACTCTATCAGCCAGTACAACAAATCATATGGCACCAAAGAGACATGTGTGGTTTGCACAAGAATCTCAAATAGAATAACCTCAAATAGCTTAAGAACAGCTGTCTTCATGTTCTATAAGTGTAACCAGAACATAGATTCACATTTTTTCTCATTTTTCAATGCCAAGTTCCCATCTTTTATTTTATTGTATATATATATATTTTTTAATTGAAGTATAGTTGATACACAATAGTATATTTGGTTTCAAATATAGAACATAATGATTCGATACTTATCTATATTATTAAATGCTCACCCCAACTAATGTAGTTCCTATCCATTAATATAGGAATATGTTACAGTATTACTGAATATAATCTCTATGCTGTACTTTCATTCCCATAACTTATTTACATTATGATTGAGATTTTGTGCCTCTTTATCCCCTTCACCTATTTCACCAACCACCCCACCCCTCCCTCAAGGTAATCACCAATCACTTTTCAGTGTCTATGGGTCTATTGCTATTTTGTTCATTTTGTTTTGTTTTATTTTTAGACTCCACAAATAAGTGAAATCATACAGTATTTGTTGTTCTCCACCTTTGTTATTTCACCTAGCATGGTACTTTCCAATTCCATCCATGTTGTCACAAATCGCAGGATTTCTTTCTTTTTTATGGATGAGTAACATTCCACTGTGTCTATGTATCACCTCTTTTTTATCCTCTCATCTATTGATGGACACTGGTTGCTTTCATAGCTTGGCTATTGTAAAGAATGTGGTGATAAGCATAGGGGTGCATGTTATATATCTTTTCAAATCAGAGATTTTGTTTTCTTTGGGTAATTTCCTAGAAGTGGAATTAGTGAGTCATATAGTATTTCTATTTTTAGTCTTTTGAGGAACATCCGTACTGCTTTCCACAGTGGCTGCACCAATTTATATTCCCACCAACAGTGTAGGAGGGTTCCCTTTTCTCCACATCCTCACCAATACTTGTTAATTCTGGTCTTTTGGATAGTGGCCATTCTGACTGGTGTGAGGCGATACCTCATTGTAGTTTTGATTTGCATTTCCCTGATGATTAGTGATGTGGGCATCTTTTCATGTGCCTGTTGACCACCTGTATGTCTTCTTTGAAAAAATGTTCTGTTAAGGTTCTCACCCATTTTTTAATCATGTAATTTGTTTTTTGGTCTTGAGATGAATGAATTCTTTATATATTTTGGATGTTAAACCCTTATTATATAAATCATTTATGAATATATTCCTCCATATTTTAGGCTCCCATTTTGCTCTGTGGATGGCATCTTTTGCTGTCCAGAGTTTTTTAGTTTGATGTAGTCATACTTATTTATATTTGCTTTTGTTTCCCTTGTCTGGGTTGATGTATCCAGCAAAAAGTTACTCATGCTTATGTTCAGGACCTATATTTTAAATAGTAATGTTTGTTATCATCACTTTCTTTGTTAACAGGAACTATTAAAAACTATTGACATTCATTTTGTATTGCTTTAAAAGCTGGCCATTTTCATAGTTAAGAAATATATTTTAATTTTTGTCACCAGTGTCTTTTTTCCTCTAAATCTCAGCGGCAGCATATAGTCCCTAGAGAGTCTTCAGTTGACCTTGCTTAATGGGAAATATAAGTTCATATAGTTGATGCGAGTCTTTTGAGTCATCCTTTGGAACCTGCTATTACCTGCATAGTAAGGTTGAGAACTGATGAGAAAAAAATTGGTAGATAGATGTAAATTAAACCACACATACACATGAATGCATGCATGCATGCCTCATTTATTTCATTTTCTTTTCTTTCCTTTCCCTTTCCTTCCTCCCTCCCTCCCTTCTTTCCTTCCTTCCTTCCTCCCTCTATTCCTCCATTCCTTCCTTCCTTCCTTCCTTCCATTTTTCCTTCTTTTTTTTTCTTATTTTGAAAGGCAGATGGTCTGTGTGTTCCTTAAAGCTTATAAAGCATTTGAAGCACACCCTTTTTTCATTTCAATTTGGAATTATAATTTTATTTATTTGTTTTATCTTAATTATTCACTCAAAATATCCATTTTAGGTACCAGCAGTACAAGACCAATCTTTGTCTTTAACTGGAAAAACATCACATAATAGTTAACTACAGAATCATTGAAAACTTAATAGTTGAGCACATGTGTCCAGTAACCTTATCAGCACAGGGAATACAGTAGTGCCCATAGCAGGCAAACATCCTGCTCTCTCTCCTAGGGTGAAATTTCTAGTGGAAGTATATGAACAATACACTATATGAAATATATGGTATATGAGGTGATGACAAATGCTAAGGAGAAAAATAAAGCAAGAAGTGCATCACTGAGGTGATATTTTAGAAAACTCTGAAGGTGGAGTGAACTATACAGATATGCAGGAAGACAGAAAGTTTCTAGCATTGAGACAGAAAGTTTCTGAGGTGGAAATATGCCTGTGGTGTTCTAGGACCTCACTGCAGCTGAAGCAGAGTGAAAGGCTAGAGGGTGGTAGAGTATGAATCTGCAGATATCAAGGGTCCAGATCTGATGGACCATTGTAAGGACTGTAGCTTTTATGCAGAGACATGTGGTAATGACTACAGGTTTCTGAGCAGAAGGATGGCATGACCTGATGTGTTTTAAAAGTGGCAAATCAATTATAGCGGGAAAATTAAGGGCTGAAAAAGGTTGACCAATTGGTCATTAATGGTTGTCTGGAATAGAATGTGAGTGTGGAATACTGAACTAATTATTCAGGTTCAGGTTTTTATTATTTTATTTTATTTTATTTTATTTTTTAATGAAACAAACAAGATTTTTAAGGGATTGTATGCAAAGTATCAGAGAAAGGAGTCAAAATGATAATAAGTGTTTTATCTGATCAGCTGGAAGGATAAAGACACTATTGAAGATGGTCTGTCTGACCAGTTTGGGAGAGGCACAAAAAGAATTTTATTTGGGGCTTTTTAACTTTGAGATTCCTGTTAGGTATGCAATATATAGATGTTAAATATGCAGCTAGATTGCAAACTTGAAGGTCAGCTGAGAGGTTAGGCTGGAAATAATCACTTGGTAATGTTTTACTTAAAGTAGCATTTATAGCCCACGTACTAGACACATTCATCAAAGGAATGAGGACAGAGAGAGAAAAGAACCTAGGAGTGAGCTCCAGGACCCTGTCCTGGAGAAAGCGAGAAACCAGCAATAAAAACCAAAGAGCAGCCTTAAGGAAGGAGGGGAGCCTGAGAGTATGGCTACAGGAGTTCTCCCATGAACGCAAATTCTTGCTTCCTAGAGGAGCACGTGTTGTCAAGTGCTTCTGGATCTGCTCAGGAATGCTGACACCGCTTTTCAAAGATAACAGGAATATTAACTTTTGATTAATTAAAAAAATACCAAAGCCCAGGTATCTATCCATATTATTATATGTACTAGCTAAACATTTTTAACTATTCCTTTCATTTTTTGTCTTTAATACAGCCTTTCATGAGCCGAAGTTGCTACATGCACCTTTGACAAAGTGCAAATTGAATCATGCCAGTTTCACTAGTGTGCCTTTGACGCATAAGACAAGAAGGATTCTAACCTCCATTTATACTGCTAGGAAGAAATTAATGAGTATTTTCAAGTTCCTTGTTTGGTCACTTAATTGGCCGTGTGACAAAGAACTCTGTGGTGCATGTCAAACAACTTTCAGAGTCCTCTTAATGATTTGTGCTTTGCCTGACTTGTGATACCATTCTGTGTGGCCTGTCAGGCTGGATATCCTTGTTAAGGTGGCTAGAATAAATGGGCTAGTGGTGTGCATACAACGTAGTATATTAACTACAGCAACAGGGAGTACTCTCAGCAGCTCTTTCAAGAGATTTCGATGTTTGCCCATAAGCATCAAAGCCAACCCAAACTTTCATTTAATATAATTAAAAGGACATCTGAAAGTAGTTTGAATCACAGCAGGTTCTTGAGGTTTGGTAACCCTTTGTTAAAACCCTGTGAACTTAATATATTTCACAGCTTGATAAATCTGCTCTTGATTTGTGTCAGTAAGAGAGAAAATATAAATCTGCACCCTACATGTTTCTGGTGCCCTGAACCTACTGCTAAAAGACATTGAGATCAAAGAAAGTGACTTCCATCTACAAAACCAGAGTAGTTTTCTTTACATGAAGAAGTTGTAAGAATTCTTTGCTATAAAGTTGCAGTCATTAAATGCTGTTATAAGGCAATCATTAAATAAAAAGATAGTAAAACCATATGTCATGTATGCAGAGTTAATTATACAGGTTTCATTTAAGAGCTTGCACAGGTCAGTTCATAAACCTAATGATTCAAAACTTCCAAAGGACAATGACAGATGTCAGTGGTGAAGATTCTGCTTTGACATGCAGAGAACATCATTCTGGGAATTTCTCAAAATCCCCATAATGAATGTGTCAAGTCAGGCAGAGATGGCCACTTTACAAAGTCATTTCTGACTATTCCATTTTGCACATTTCCATAAAAAAAAAAACCAAAATGTTCCAGATGCTGTTTTCATATACATGGTTTGTGAAGACTTCAGGCACTGATTCTAATGAGGGCAAAAA
The DNA here is from genome assembly GCA_032199065.1 of Smutsia gigantea. NCBI lineage: Eukaryota > Metazoa > Chordata > Mammalia > Pholidota > Manidae > Smutsia > Smutsia gigantea. Next base: position 11,991 of record JAVSCE010013503.1, read on the forward strand.
AAAAAAATCCCTTATGTTTTTAAATAAAATGTTTTCATGTAATAATAAAAAAAGTTATTTCTCACTTCTTTTCACCAAATTGTATTCCTTTCTCTCTTATAATTTCCTGATCAAAGCCTGGGTCTTAATTGTAAAATTGTTGATTTAAAGCCAATTCTAATGCATTATTGCTTTCTGAACATGAGTTTACCTTCAGAATAGTTTTAAATACATAAAATGTAAATCAATATTATTTCTGTGCAAACACAAGAGAATACACATCAATTTGCTGTGCTATTTCTTCAACAACTTTATGATCATGTAGCTAACCAGAAGGAAAAACATATGAAAAATAGCATTACAGATTTAAGACCTTACTTTCTGAAACTATTGTTAGCTTTTCTGGTATAGGTCAGAAAAGAAATGGAAGTTTTAGGGTGTAATTTGCAGTAAAGTAGTTGCCTGATGGCTTGGAACCAAACAAATGATTTTTTAGTACTGCTTCCAACAGAGTTACAATGTTGATTTTTTCCCCCTTATTGTACACCTACCTGATAGTAACAGAAGCTCAACTATAAACAAACAACAAGGCAGTCCAGGATTAGCATGAAACTCCATGTCAGAATCCAAGGTTTCATCTGTTTCTCTGCTTTTTAACAAATGGGCTTCCATCTCAAAATGACATGATAATTACTCAGATTCCAATCATCACTTCATGCTAATCTTTAAACGGGAAGAAGGAGGACTAGTAACTAAAAGATTTTTTCCTTTTAAAACTTTCCGAAAGTCTCACCCAGCTACTTCTGACCATATCCCTTGGGCTACTCAGTTTGCATAGCTAAACATTTTATTAATAGGTATACTTTGCAGCTGGGCATATTGCCTAGTGATTCTGTGTCTAAGGCAAGAGAGTTATTGGGCAACTAGCATTCTTAGATGCAACCAAAATACTCTCTTTTTCTTATTTAATGATACATATTGACATCTCCATCCAGTTTTGACATAATAACCTACCAGATGTTTATGACAATACTAGGGTTACTTTTGAACCCTAAGTACAGATTAAAATGTTCTTTTGATTGTTCTGGTAGTCTGTTAAAAAAAAAAAGATTGTTTCAAATCATTTTCAGATGGCATTTTTCTTCTTTTAAATGTTCTTTTTTTTCCAATAGCTAATAAAAGCACATAGTTTAAAATTCAAAAGGTAGAATAATAAATATGTCTCCTTCCCACCAGGGCCACTGCATTGCTTACTCGAGGGCATGGCGCCAACATTATGATCTCTTTGAGTGGTGCCCACTAGGAATTGTATACTACAACCCTGCCTCTCACCTCTCTCTCATCATTCATTCTCTTTCTTCAAAGCAATCAACTATTGTCAGCCTCTTAAATAGCCCACCAGAGAAGACTATTCTTACTCACATTCATGTTTTTATAATGTGTCCTTACAATTCTTCCCATACAATCACAGAAGACTGTTGTTCTCTTTGCCCACAATAAGGACTTGGGAGAGCTTGTGCAGACCCACACAATAGGGTAACATTCCACCACTGAGAAGAATAAACATGTAGACATGACCACAAGGTAGACTTGTATTATCATTTATATCAACAAAACAGCTCTTCATCAGTAGGAAACCAGTTCAATAACTTGCTACACCAAATAATGGAATAATCTTTAGATTATGAGAGAGAGAATGAGCTAGATCCTGTATTGACTTAGAAAGAAAGGTGTGCTGTATGATGAAGTAAAAGCAAGCAAGCAAAAACCAACAGAGAGCATTATCACAGCGATCACATTGCTTGTGTGTATGTGTGTCTAGAGGGATCCACACAGACTGTCAAAGTGATTCTTTTTTGGGTGAAGTGGGTGTTGTTCTATAAACAGACTTTCTAGTTTTAATTTACACTCCTTTGTATTTTTTAACTCTTTACTAGCACATACTTTGTAACTTTTTTTTACTAATAGACATTATTTTTTGGAACAGTTTTAGAATTACAGAAAAGTTGGTCAGATAGTACCAAGAGTTCCCCATATATTCCCCTACACACATTGGTTTCCTCTATTAATAATATTTTACATTAGTATTATACATTTATTACAAGTAAAGAACTAATATTGATATATTATTACTAACTAAAGTGCATAGTTTATTCACATTTCCTTAGTTTTTAATCTATGTCCCTTTTCTGTTTCAGGATCCTATGCAGGATATCACATTACATTTAATTGTCATGTCACCATCTGAAATGTGATAGTTTTTCAAACTTTCCTATAAGCTTGTCCTTTTTAAAGTCAGTAAAACATATTTTCCATTAAAAAAATAACCTGTATAGTTTAAGAATAGCATAGACTTACTCATTCACTCACTCAGACCACATTTGTTCAGCACCTCTGTTTCAGATACTGTTCCAAAGATTCAGGGGTAAAGACAGGCAGGATTTCTCCTCTTGTAGAACTCACATCCTAACTTAGCAGACTGGAGTTTGGAAAAGAAACAGACAGTAAGTCAATCAAAATAATAAAATAGGATAATGGCAGAAACACCATGCAAAGAATTAAAACAGAATCATGCATGTAAACATGACTGCTCAATTACTTTAGACTGTGTGTGAAGACTTTCTGAGGTGACAGCGAAGCTGAGCTCAGGCAGTATGAGATCAACTGTGTGCCTAGGTGAGAAAAAGCATGCTGGAATCAGAGGTCACCTAGAACAAAGATGGTCAAGTGAGGAGTGAGGAGTGGTCAGAGTTCTAGAAAGAGAAAGAAAGCCAGTATGCCTGAAGCAGTGGGTTGACGGAGAATACAGGGGTAGGAAAGCTATGGAAAAGAAAGGAGTCAAGATTCTGAAGCCGTTAAAGACCTTAAACCAGGGTCATGATACCTTATTTTTGTAAGATTATTTTGAGTCCAAATTTAGTTTTCTTGTGATATCCATTCCTACTCCTTCGGTTATGTAGGTGATTCTCAAAAAACATTAGCCAGCTGCTTCGCATTTTTAGTAATTCTTTTGTTAATACATTCTGCTACTGCTGAATAATGTCATAAAAATGCAAATCTGATCATGACTTGACCTTACTCAAAGACTTCATTACCCTCTCTTCCCCTGAAGGAAAAATGTCCTCTGCTGGAACTACAGTGTTTGAGAATTTGACTCCTCATGCTCACTTCACACTTATAACTGGCCCTTCCCACATCCTTGGATTCTACACTCCCAAACCACCTAAATACCTCAAGTTCATGTCTCTGTCTTTGTAGTCACAGCGCCTTCTGCTTAGATTACCCTACTTCATTCTCCTTTCTCTGCCCCTTCATCTCAGTAAATTTGACTATCTGTCAGCACCTACTTTATATGTCAATTACTCTAAAGAAGTGTTCTTTGTCCCACTTAGTCTAGATAAATGCCCTCTTATGTGCATTTAGAACACTCTCAGTTTTCCTCTTATTATAACCATTATCAAGCTGTATTTTAATATCTTTATCTCTGAGCTCCTTAGAAAAGAACAGTGACACTTCTATCTGTATCCTCAAGGCTTTTTAGATTGTACTTAGCACATATGAAATTACCTTTAAATATTTACTGTCTAATTGAAGCTCCAGGCCAGCTTTCCAGTTGCCTACTGGTACACTCACTGCAGTAGAAATCCTCAAAACCCTTGTCTACACTTACTATCTCCAATCCCTTTCTTTCCATTCTCTACTAAATTCACCTCATCAGACTTCTGCCCAGGCACTTTACCGCAGCTGCACTTTTTGAGGTCATTCATGACGTCATGTTGCTAAACTCAGTAGTTCGTCAGTGATTTCATATGACCCGTGGGGAATGTCTGACATAGGTGATCAAGCCCACTTCCTTGATACGCTGTCATGAAAACAACTCATGCTTTTGATTTTCTCCTCCTTGGTGCTTGTTTTCAGTCTTCCTTACTGGTTCTTCCTATTCTCCCAAAGCCTTATGGAGAGAGCACCCCATAGTTCCATAAGTAGTCTCTTCTTGTTTTCCCTTTGTGCAGTCATTCCCTTGGTGATCTCCTCGGGTTAGATGCCACCTGTATACCCATGACTCATAAATATTATCTCTGGCACAGACCAATCTCCTCAACTCCAAAATTAGTTTTCAGGCTAACTTCTTAACTTCACTATGTTGTCTAATAGACAACTCAAACCTTCCTTGTCCAAAACTGATTTCCTAATCTTCACCCCCCAAAATTAGTTTTACAGACAGTTTTCACCTACTCAGTTGATGTAAGTTAGCCCTGCCCCCACTCTTTTCTTTCCATTTGCTCCAAACATGCCTTCTTTAAGGTTTTGGAACACACAAGGTGCTCCCATTTGAGATATCTGCATGGCTAACTCCTAAACAATGTTTTTTTTTAATTGTTACCTTGTCAGTTAGGCCTACCTGACCATCCTGTATATAATCACAAGTCACCCCGGCCCCAATCTTACCCCTGACTCTACATCTCTAGATCTCCCTATCATGCCTGGTTCCTTTTTATTTTACATGGTATTTAGCTCCTTAAATATATATGTGTATGTGTGTGAGTGTGTGTGTGTGTGTATATATACATATAGTATCTATCTCCCTTGACAGAGTATTCAGTTTTAAGATTTTTTTTCTGCTTTAAGATGTATAGAACAATTGGTACATATTAAATGCTCAAGAAATATTTATTGAATTAATAAATGTGCCACCTTAAAGCAAAGATACATAAAATTGAAGTGAGTGTCCCAGAAGCAGCTTCTGTTATTTTTTCTCTTTATTTTTCAACCACTTTACCAGTTACCCAGAAAAAAATACCTAGCATTATTATTATTATTTCAAGAAGGATTTTGGATACTTTTATGATTGAGTTCATTTTGAAACTGATGGGAACCCTCTTCCCTTGACTTTCTGGCTACTTACTCATTCTTCATCTCAGTTATCTACTATTCTTTCCACGTTTTCTCCCCTGTCAGTAGTACTTCTGAGCTGTCTTCTTCTCCCTAGTTCTTTTCCCTCCACTCAGTTGATCTGGGTAAAATCAGACATAACAATGGCTTCCATGAGTTTAGTTAAATTTGATGCCTAAACCTATATGTCAAAAACAGATATTAGAGTAAGCTGCAGGCTGAAGAATATTCTACCCCTAAATATGCCACTTTAGGATATTAATTATTTTGAGTGAAAGGCAGAAAACATACTAAAATAACCCTTACCTTCCATTAGTTTCCCCTTTGTATTTCCTAATCACGTTCCATAATTCATTCCCACTAGAAGCTTAAACCCTTTTCCTTTATTTTTTCATTTCTTTATAAATTTATCATTTTTTGTTTAAAAAGTATATAAGCTCTCAGTCTTAACTCCCTCAGGGCTTCATTTTTCCTCTGAAGCTTCCTGTGTTCACATAAAAATAAAATTTGTATGCTTTTCTTCTGTTAATCTGTCTTATGTCAGTTTCATTCTCAGGCCTAACCACAGAACCTAAGAGGGAAGAAGAAAGCTTTTTTTCTCCCCTACTAGCTTCTCTAGACCTTTTAAGTTGATGCCATTCAACTACTTTGAATTCAAAAGAAGCAAACCTGAATTCATCATATTTTTCACATTCTCCCCAAACATGTACTCACACATTCTATCTTTTAATGAACAAAAATTTGCTCCTCTTCCATTAAAACCTTTTTAAGTGAGTGCTACTTCATTGCCTACCCCCAAATTCTGTGCACTATACTTCTTTATCTCCCTCACAAACTTCTTTAATTAGCCAGAAAATCCTTTTGAGTATCTTTGGAATCCCTACTTTTCTCCATCCCCAGAGCCAGAATATGTGGATTTGAACCATGATTCTGACTTTAACAAGTTATTTAACTTCAACATGAGGATAATCATAATTTCTACCTCATTGGGTTATTGTCAAAATTAAAGGAGTTGAACAACATAGAGCATTCAGATAAGAGTCTAGAACACACTCAATAAATATTAACCATTAAAATTGATATCGCTCCCCTACTTTACATTTTTCAGTGACTTCTCATTGCCTTTAGGAAGAATTGCAAATATCTTATGTGGTTTGCAAGCCTCTTTGAAAACTAGCCTTCATCTTGCCACTGAACCCTTTGTACTCTTTACTCTGCCATAAGAAATTTTTTCAAGTGCTCTGAGATGTCTGCACATCCATACCTATAAGCAGATCCCTCTACCCCTTGTCTGGTCAATGTTGAATTTAAGCTTGGAATTCCACTTCATGGAGCCTTTCCAATACAGATCTTGAACCCTATTTTTCCACTATCATGATGCTTTTTGTGCTATATTTTAATTGTTTGTTTAATAATCTGATCTCACTGTGTTGTCATCACTCTGGGGAAAAGGAGAACATGTGTCTTCTCTTCAGCATCCAAACCAAAGGTACTTAATATTTGTTGAATGCACGTAGAGTTAGCAAGAAGTTTGAGTCAAGTTTATAGCTCTGTTTAATTCCTGCCACACAATGGGGTTTATTTTACAGCCTTCAGTCATTTAGCTCTAAATGAGATTTGTAAAATAGTCAGTTATAGTTTTCTAAAAACAATACATTTTTAAATAGAAAGGGGTCTCTTGAAAAGGCAGAGGCTTCTCTATGAAATTTTAGTTTCATCTTGTTCTACTGTTAAAGGTTCTTATTACTATATTAAGGTCAATTGTATAATGCTATCTAATCTTAATTAAGACTTGAAAATGCCACACTGTGCTGTGATATAAGAGGGAGTTCAGAGATTAGTAGCTTTCATATGCTTAATAACATTAAATGACCATGATTATAAAAAGAACCTTAGGTTTATTGATCAGATGTGTAAATACCAGTCATTCAACTTGACTTCTAATAAAAAACCTACAAGTTCAAAACTGTTTTAAAGACTCCTCTAACATTTGACCTTTACATTTTTTATTTGAATCGATATATAAACACAGATTGGAGTACAATGTGCCCTATTCAGTAATGATTTTAAACTTTTGCTCTGTTTTATTTTATTCTCAACTGATAAACTTTATATCCAAAAGTCAAAAATGAAGACTTAAAGTTGTTTTTATTTTTTAAAATTATAACCAATGAAAACTATTTTTATATATGAAGTACAGTCAGAAAGCAGGTGATGGGAGCAAAGGAGGCCTAAAGATATATTTTTCTTTCTCTACATATCCTGAGACTCATACATGAAGAAAAATGCTTAAATATAACTGTATATATAACATAATAAGAATAAAACAGTATGTTCAGCATAATGATCACAGTATATATTGATAAAGAAATATTGCATTTAGGAGAACACATCAGAGAGCAAAGATGTGGAAGTAAAGAGTAAAATAAAATTTCTTACTACTAGGCAAGTTTTTGAGAGGATGCCAGCAATTTATTAATTTAAACTTATGTACTAATATGAAATAATTGCTCTTAACTTACTAATGGGCTGTCTAATAATAATTTGCATATTTATAAGTTTGCTCTATTGTAACACAAAAGAACTTTTAAAAAAATGAATGAACTTTCATAGACTTCATTCCTTATTTTGTTATTTATCTTGTTCTCATAGTTCTATTCTCAGTGCATCCTTTAATATGTTTTCAGAGGAAATTTTCTTAAACTACAGATCTGAACAAAGATCAAAACTGCTTTTCTTAAAAATCTTTACTGAGTGTACATTTTCTACATAATAAAGCCCAAACTTCTGCCATACTGAAGATCTCCTAAAATCTGACTTCTACCTACCAGTTTGTTTTTCCCACCATATTCATCTTTTGCTCTCTTTCCATGCCCTGTACTTTCTCCTCATCCCAAACACAACCACTGTACTCTTTTATCAACTTGCTTATTATGTCCTTTACTCATCATAGTCAAGGTGATTTTATTCATCTTTAGCATCTAATGCAAAATCAAACACCTTCAAGGATCTTTTCTTAATCCTCCTCGACAAGAATGCATTACTTTTTGTCCCAAATTCTGATGGGTTTCAGCTCTCTTTTGTGCTTATCTTCGCCTTAGAGTGCAGGCAAATGGAGGACAGACTCCATGTTTTCCTTCTGTTTCCTAACCTCATCCAGCAGTGACTTCCCTCGTTCTTGGCGTATCATACAAATTTAATAAGAGTACATTGAATTACATTGAAAGTGAGATTTGGCACACTTAAAAACACTTCGAAAAGCTTTTTATACAATATATTGTTGTTCTGTATAGCAGAGTCTACATTCACTAGAATAACCTGTGGTACAGGTTCTTTCCTTTTGAACTCAATGGTCTTGATTCCCTCTAATTCAGCCTGCCTTCCTTCTAAACCATGGTAATATTTGAGCACTTTATTCTCTCAGAATACTTCTTGGGAGACATGGCAAAAAGTTACATAACTAGAAGAAAATGTTTTCAGTTCCTGTTATATGTAAGATCATGAATGATTTGATAGTAAAACCAGGTTGCCTTTGTTTAATGAGCATTTATTGAGTACCCAAAATACCTCAAGGCTATAAATTTACCCTGGGAAAACACAAATGAACATTCTCTCTCCCCTGAAGACCTCATGTCTAGTGAAAAAGCCAGACACATATGAATAATTCTTTTAAAGATAAATAAGTACTAAAATGGTAGTCATTGTAGCATTGAATCTCTAAAATAAGAATGATTCATGTATATTGGCTAGTTAATAGGTTTTTAAAATTTGTACTTAGATATTCTTTGCTCTTACACTTACAAAACCAGAACCTTCAGAGATATTTTTTTCTGCTGGTATGAAAATGGAGAATACTCACTTAAGTATGAATCTTCACTGATGACAAACACTCAGCAAAGAACTAGTAGATACTTTTTGTGTGCCAGGCAGAGTTACTGTCACTTGTAAATGAGCCAGTCACCACCCTCATGATGGTTACATTTTCTTTAGTGAAAGATCTAAAATATCATATAGGTAATATAAGATACTTTAGATAATGATACATGATACAAAGAAAACAAAACAGGTAATGGATTTAGGGAGGGGGAGGGGATTCTCTCTAGAAATGCTGATAATGGGAGACCTTTCTGAGCGGTTGATATTTGAGCTAAAAACTCAGTGAGCTCATTATCTTTGGAAGAATGTAATGGTGGTAAAATTATGTATCTTTCACAAGGCATTCATGCTGCTTGGATCTTTATTTTGGTGATTTTCAAGGGAAGGAAGAGGGGTAACTAAGTTTCCGAGGTGATTCTGCTTGCTTAGTTTGAGATTTACTGCTAACCTGGGTAAGAAGTCCCATTGATGTTTCTCATGGTTTATCCTTTTCTATTTTTCCTAAGGAATCCTATCCTCTTGCAATAATGACAAAAGTTGCTATTTGGGTTTTCCCAAACTTTTAGTTATAAATAAATTTTCCCTTTTGAAATATATAAAGTGTGATTATACAGTTTATAACATCTTTTAACAAATATACTACAGTTATATGCTATGAATAAAACTAGTCGAATGAGTATGCTCAAGATATGAATGTAATGATAAGAGGCCCAGTAATGTTGTGTAATACAAATATATGTCCAGAAGGATATGATAGGCCTGTGATCTTGATATGGATCTAAGTAACTTTGGAAACTTTCTAATTGATATTGATTTTTAGAAACAGCAAAAAGTCACTTTGGAATCTAGACCATAAACTATGTCATGAGAAGAGTGTTATCTAATGATTGGATGTGCCTTACTACCATCAAATTGAAACGTGATGAGACTTATTTTCTTGGTAATTCGCACTTTGTTGATTGGTTAGAAAACATAAATTTGCCCAAAGGTCACACTGAAATGTGGTGGCACAATTAGAATTAGAAATTCCAGTGACCACCTCCTATTCAGTTTCCAGTGTTTAAAACATATATCAAGTGAGGTAATATTTAGTTTCTGGCAATAACAGTTGATTAAATTTGCTTCTCAAAATTTTAGATTATTTAAATCTGTATATATGAAAGTCATTAGGTGATTTTTTTTTTCTTCCAGATCAAGCCATTGTGGTGAGAGTAAAATTTCTTTAAATAAATGCAGGACCAATCTTATTTTGTTCCACCTTCAGAATATAAATTTTAGATCAGAAAAAAATTTATAGCAGAACAAAGAAATCAGTGAGAACTGTTGGACATTAAAGTGAAGTGCCTCACTTTAATCAAATTCATTGTATATTTCCTATTTAACTTTGGTTCTAAGAATAGTTCTTTTTTTGTAACAAAATAAAATGATTACCTGTTTTTAAAGAGATGTTGATCTAATGAAAGCACTGCAAACAACTGGTTTTAAAAAAATTATGTTCAAATATCATCATTTGTGGGTAAAACATACAAATGCATAAATGTGTAAGGAAAACAAAACAGAGATACTATTTTATTATTAAGGAGTTCTGGCTATTAAATGGCCTTCATTAAACTGCTAACAGGGACATATCAGGAAACTTTGGAAAACTTGAACAAGTTGTATTAATCATAAAGCTGTTAAGATTGGCTTAATTGTGCTGTCTCACTAGCAAAAAGTAGGTCATTTTGTTCAAGCTTCTAGAACACACATTATGAACTATTTATTACACATATTCCTCAAAGCTTCAGGCAGTATAGTCTTTAGTAGTTAAATTATGTAATAGGCCTCTTTATGAAGACTGCATCACAGAAGTTATTCCTTGCACATCTCACTTCATTGTGAATATTTTGAAATGATCAGGTTTGACTTGTACTTCATTCAGTGGAGACCTCTCTTCTTCTCAAACTGGATTTTGATAGCAAATGAAAGTAAATTACCTTAAGCACTTATTATGAGCCAGGCAAGCTGATGAAATAAGCATATCATCATCTCTGATTTACAGATCAAGTACAAAGAAGTTAAGTAACTTACACAACATCACACAGCTAGTAAGTGGAAGAGTCCAGGTGTAAACTCAGCAGATGTGGTTCCAAATTCCACACTCTGTTTTTAGCACTGCAGAATTCTGTCTCTCAATCCTTGTGTTCACGTACGTATCCTTACAATTATACTTAAGCAGTCATAACAGGTGCTTTTTAAAGAATAAATGAATGTTACATTTGTGTGTTAACCTACCTAGATCTTAGGGCCTTACTTTAAGTCTGTCCTGTCAATAAAAAACGTGGAGGTCATTTGAGCTTTAATAGAAAGCTTCTCTAAGTAAAGACTATGTCTTATTTGGGAATATGCAGTTGTTGCAAATGTATTCAAAATTTATAACTCTGAAAAAATATTGTCTTATACATTTTCAGTTGCAAAACTAAAATAAATTAATAAGGGGTGCCTTTGATTCATTTGCTGTCAACTCAGACACAGTAATTTATAAAGCACTCTGTTGTAAACAGGTTCCTCTAGAACATTCTCCGAGGTAACCATAGTTGTTTCCTTTCCTACGTTTTTTTAAATTTGTTCTCCTTTTGTATTTTTTTAATTAAAAAAATTAAAAGCAATAAAAGGCAGAACAGAAATATTGCATTATCTCCAATAAATTTTCCCTGCGGTAAGGTTTAAAATAATCAATGTAAGATTATTAACTAAAGCTGAAACAGCTGCTCCTTACAAAACAGACATAATTTCTGTTGCATGTGGGATTTTCAGAGCATTTCTAATGAATTCAGAGGATCATCTGATCCCAGAAAGAATACTTCTTTACACTCATGAGGTTGGTGTTCTCTGTTTGGCTTCAGAAAATACCTAAAGTTTTTTTTGTTTCCTGTCTGACACCTCCCTTTTGGCATACTCTATTGGCATTCCCCCTATAGAAAACTTCCTGGAAACCAGGTTATTTTGTTGTGATCCAGAAATGCGTTTGTCTGGCTTCTAAGTCATGCTTTAAACCCAGAACAAATGACAGAACTAAGCACACTATGTGAAAAATCCCAGTCATTAAACTCATGATTTTTTTTTTAATGATGCAAACTACTGAAGTTGCAAATAGGACTGTTTTACATGAAAGTCCAGCGATGTTGATTTTTGGCCAGAACTTGGAATAGCTGGGAAAAATATCAAGAAAAACAATTCTTATCAAAAGGCAAATTAGTTTGTGAAGCTGGTATTAATTGGCAGCCAAGGTGTTTCATTATGAAGCTGAATTTTTAACAGTTGTTACTTGGTTACTATGAATACACCAGCCAGAAGAAAACACTGCAATGTAATGGATATTTTCTGCAATCTCTTCCAATCCCTCTTCCAGTGTGTCAGTAATGTGAGTCCTGTTTTAAAACACCTATATGCTGCCTAGGAGTCTCTGTGTTGGCTGTTTATTCAACTGTATTTCTGGATTATATGTATATTTCATAATCAGCGGTTTCAGGGCTGATCACTCTAACTGTAGCTGTTGTATTTTTCTATTTTTGCAATTCTCCAGTGTTTGAATGAAACCTTAAGAAGACCTTTTTGGGAGAACTGCTTTCTCATTGTAACTTCTAGCATAAAGCTAACCACAGGATATATATAAATTGTAACTAGAGAAATGATTCTTTTGGATGAAGCAATGGGAAATGTGGTGCTTTATTGCTGTGAGTGTATCTACTGCTGATTCGTTTTTTTTTTTTTAAGGAAAAACACATAAGGGCCATAGGTAGCAAGTTCCAACTGTTCCCTCCCTAACAGTAAACAGCATGAAGGAGGTTCATGTTCACACAGAACATATCCAAAGCCCCTGGGAGTGTGTATGCTTTGATATTTTCCCCATTCTGACATTTTACTAGCTGGCTGAGAAAAAAATGAGTTGCTCATTAAATCTTCAACCTATAGACAACAAATTCTTGTATTGTCTAGACTGTAGTTGATCCCTTTAATCTCTGTTGTATTCAGCATCTAGTTTTATGGTAATATATTTTAAAAAATCATTTTTTGTGCATTATCTGATAAAAGTGTTGGTTTAAATTACATGCCAGTAGTTCCCCAACCAAATAATTTAGTGATGTGATTATAGTCTTATTGAAGTCTTTGCTGTTGATTCTAAGAAGCAAGCATGGTTCTATATGTTGTCCTCAAAATAAAAGCAGGTTTTCCTCTTGCTTTGCAGTCTCAGCTAGGGTTTTACAGAACAAAATAATGAGTGCTTCCACTGCAGCATGTCACAGGGGAGGCTGGGACAATCCTGAACTCATGCACACCGCTGGTCCTTGCTTGCTGGGCAGCATGTACTCCTGAATTTCCGACAGCTCTGTGGGTTCACTAGAGACCTCTGTCATTCTGTTCGTCCTCTTGTAGGCGATGGTGGAGACAGTTAACAACCTCCTCCAGCCACAGGCGTTGAATGCGTGGAGAGACCTGACTACAAGTGATCAACTACGTGCAGCTACCATGTTGCTCGACACTGTGGAGGAAAGTGCTTTTGTGCTGGCTGATAACCTTTTGAAGACTGACATTGTCAGGGAGAACACAGACAATATTCGTAAGTGGCCTTTGTTATACAGAAGGGCCAGAGACCCATGTACAGCGGAGGAAGGAAAAGAAAAAGGTCTCTAAGGTGTTCCAGATAATAATGAGTGACACTTTATTTCAGTGGAGATGTTATTATTTTTCTATAATTAGGAAGATATCATCTGTCATTGGCTTAAAAGAGCCCTCATAATTATGTACACTATCCTCAGGATTTTCTAATACTGGATATATCAGCCTGAGATCACTTACACTGAGGTCCTTTTTTTGTTGTTAGTTTTTATGTATATATGTATTTAGGTGTATATTGTACTATTTAGAAATAATTGTGTCCTAATACAGGGCTTATAGATCACTTCAGTTATAATAAGAGTGTCTGAATTATATACTGTAAAGAAATCAGTCGTTTAAGTGAAGGTGATATAACAATGTTTAATAATTGTGTTATCGTGAAAGAATATATATCTATTTTTATTGTGCATAAAGATGTAGCTGACTTATTTCAGAAGATTTGATAAAGCAGTTTCAAACTTAATAGATTTAATGATAGATCAATATTGATATAATAGTATAGCTCTATATTATATAAAGGATTTTTATATAATTCATAAAAATAAAGATAATATTTTGAAAATAAACTTAAAGACAGTGACAAATTATAAGGATCTGAGACTGAATTTTAAAATTTAGACTTTACAAGTGGTAACATTTATGTTTTTATTTACCTAACTTTAATAGCTTTTATTTGCTTTACTTTGAAAAGAAAATACTAAACGAACACTTTCTAAATAAAAGATTGAACTACTACAAAATGTGACAAATAGAACATTAATTCCAGTGTTTTGATTTCAGAATGATTTCAGTGATTTAGGAAATGATCTCAGCTTTGGCATGTTTCTCAATGAGCACTAATACCTCTTTGCCATTAACAGAATTGGAAGTTGCAAGACTTAGCACAGAAGGAAACTTAGAAGACCTGAAATTCCCAGAAAACATGGCTCATGGAAGCACTATTCAGCTTTCTGCAAATACCTTAAAACAAAATGGCCGAAATGGTAGGTTAGAGTTTATTTGTTAAACTTTATGGAATTGAACTTGTCATCGATTCTTTGTTTCTTGGCTTGAAATTTTAGATCTACTAACTGAAAGCTCTCCTTTTCTTTCTTCACCTGTTCTCTTTCTCCTGCCCCACTTGCTCCCTTTCTTATCTCCTATACCAATAGTATTATATTGGTATATGTTCTATAAAATTCTCAGTCAGATTTGGAAATCGTTCAGTGACTTCAGTTACAGTAAAATGTCAGAAACTTGAATATGTAAGAAATTAATGAACAACAAAATCTAGATGATCTGACTTTTTTCCTGGAAAGGAGTAACTCTCACTAAATTGACAGATTTAAGTTTCTAAAATTTTCAATGGAAACTTTACTTGTAATTAATTTTTTTCCCTTATTGATTTGTTTCTGAGAATGTCTCTGTGCTTTTCCTTTGCAAAGCATACAGAAAATGTAAATATAAGAAGATGCTTTTGGGGAATGGAATTGGTAAATATAGATCTGTTTAGCACTAGATTATATTTACTGCATGTAATTTAACTTAAATAAAGAAATTATCTCATAGAGAAGGTATGTCTCAAGCCTTGCTAACACTAAATTTATAAAAGCATATTTTTTGCCAAGGAAGTCAGATCCTTTCTGTTAGATGATAAGAAGATAACCTCAGGTCCAAGCAACCAACTCAAAACTGATGTTTTATATTGTAGGGTGAATAGTTTTGAAAAAAGAAGAGCTTGTTAAATAATATCAAGAAAAACAAATTGTTGTTGTAAGACTGAATTTACAAATCACTATTATGTTGTTCATTTGACTATGTGAAGTTTGAGTCAGCAATAAGATTTTCTACAGAGCAAAATTGGATTCCTGCATTAGCTCCTAACTGGTTTCCCTTTTCCCATTCCCTGCCCCCTAGGAGTTTTAGCCTGTTGATGAAGGGTTCTTCCTAAACATAAGTATGACCAGTCCACTCCTGTTATATTTAAAATAGATCAAATGGCTTAACTAGGCTATTATGTGCTGCCTGGTCCCCTCCTTTCCTGCCTCATCTGCCCCACTTCATGTCTGTCTGTCACGTGCTCTCTGTGATCCAAACATTCTAGTCTTGATATCCTTTTGGTAATTGAGATTATAACAGATATATGATATATTTTGTTAGTTTCAGGTAGACAACATAATGGTTTGATATTTGTATATATTGCAAAATGATCACCACAGTAAGTCTAGTTAACATCCATTATCACAAAAAGCTACAGTTTTTTTTTGTGATGAGAACTTTTAAGATCTACTCTCTTAGCAACTTTCAAAATGTACAATGCAGTATTACCTACAGTTCCCATGCTGTGCATTACATACCCATGACTTATTTATTACAACTGGAAGTTCATACCTCTTGACCCACTTCACCCATTTCACTCACCCACCCCCTAGCAGTCTGTTCTCTGCATCCGTGAGTTCAGTTTTTGTTGTCACTTTTAAGATTTGACATATAAATGAGATCACATGGTATTTGTCTCTGACTTATTTCTTCTAGCATAAGTGAAGGTCAACTACCCATGTTGTCACAAATGGCAAATTTCTTTTTTATGACTCAATAAAATTCCATTGCATGTAGGTACCATGTTTTCGTTATCCATTCATCTATCAGTCATCACTTAGGTTGTTTCCATGTCTTGGCTCTTGTAAATAATGCTTCAACATGGGGGTGCATAGATCTTTAAGAGTTAGTGTTTTCATTTCCTTGAGATAAATACTGGGAAGTGAAGTTGCTAGATCATATGTAGTTCTATTGTTGATTTTTTAAGGAACCTCCATAGGTTTTCTTTTTTTTTTTTTAATATAATTTATTTTATTATCATTAATTTACAATTACATGTGCAATATTACGATTATTAAACTACCCCTTCATCAGGTCCCCCCCACCAACCCCATTACAGTCACTGTCCATCAGCGTAGTGAGATGCTATAGAATCACTACTTGTCTTCTCTGAGTTGTACTGCCCTCCCCGTGCCCCCCCAACATTACATCTGCTAATCGTAATGCCCCTTTTTCCCTCTTATCCCTCCCTTCCCGCCCATTTTCCCCAGTCCCTTTCCCTTTGGTAACTATTAGTCCGTTCTTGGGTTCTGTGAGTCTGCTGCTGTTTTGTTCCTTCAGTATTTTTTCTTTGTTCTTATACTCCACATATGAGTGAAATCATTTGATACTTGTCTTTTTCGGCTTGGCTTATTTCACTGAGCATAATACCCTCTAGCTCCATCCATGTTGTTGCAAATGGTAGGATTTGTTTTCTTCTTATGGCTGAATAATATTCCATTGTGTATATGTACCACATCTTCTTTATCCATTCATCTACTGATGGACACTTAGGTTGCTTCCATTTCTTGGCTATTGTAAATAGTGCTGCAATAAACATAGGGGTGCATCTGTCCTTTTCAAATTGGGCTGCTGCATTCTTAGGGTAAATTCCTAGGAGTGGAATTCCTGGGTCAAATGGTATTTCTATTTTGAGTTTTTTGAGGAACCTCCATACTGCTTTCCACAATGGTTGAACTAATTTGCAGTCCCACCAGCAGTGTAGGAGGGTTCCCTTTTCTCCACATCCTCGCCAACATTTGTTGTTGTTTGTGTTTTGGATGTTGGCCATCCTCACTGGTGTGAGGTGATATCTCATTGTGGTTTTAATCTGCATTTCTCTGATGATTAGCGATGTGGAGCATCTTTTCATGTGCCTGTTGGCCATCTGAATTTCTTCTTTGGAGAAGTGTCTATTCATGTCCTCTGCCCATTTCTTAATTGGATTATTTGCTTTCTGTTTGTTAAGGTGCATGAGTTCTTTATATATTTTGGATGTCAACCCTTTATCAGATACGTTTTTTATGAATATATTCTCCCATACTGTAGGATGTCTTTTTGTTCTACTGATGGTGTCCTTTGCTGTACAGAAGCTTTTCAGCTTGATATAGTCCCACTTGTTCATTTTTGCTTTTGTTTCCCTTGCCCGGGGAGATATGTTCATGAAGAAGTTGCTCATGTTTATGTCCAGAGATTTTTGCCTATGTTTTTTTCTAAGAGTTTTATGGTTTCATGACTTACATTCAGGTCTTTGATCCACCTTGAGTTTACCTTTGTGTATGGGGCTAGACAGTAGTCCAGTTTCATTCTCTTACATGTAGCTGTCCAGTTTTTCCAACACCAGCTGCTGAAGAGGCTGTCATCTCCCCATTGTATATCCAAGGCACTTTTATCAAATATTAATTGACTGTATATGTTTGGGTTAATGTTTTCATTTTCTATTCTGTTCCACTGGTCTGTGGGTCTGTTTTTGTGCCAATACCAAATTGTCTTGATTACTGTGGCTTTGTAGTAGAGCTTGAAGTCAGGGAGTGTAATTCCCCCTGTTTTATTCCTCCTTCTCAGGATTGCTTTGGCTATTCGGGGTCTTTTGTGGTTCCATATGAATTTTAGAATTATTTGTTCCAGTTCATTGAAGAAAGCTGTTGGTAGTTTCATAGGGATTGCATTGAATCTGTAGATTGCTTTAGGTAGTATAGCCATTTTGACAATATTGATTCTTCCTAGCCAAGAGCATGGGATGCATTTCCATTTGTTAGTGTCCTCTTTAATTTCTCTTAGGAGTGTCTTGTAGTTTTCAGAGTACAGGTCTTTCACTTCCTTCGTTAGGTTTATTCCTAGGTATTTTATTCTTTTTGATGCAATTGTGAATGGAATTGTTTTTCTGATTTCTCTTACTGTTAGTTCATCATTAGTGTATAGGAAAGCAACAGATTTCTGTGTGTTAATTTTGTATCCTGCAACTTTGCTGAATTCAGATATTAGTTCTAGTAGTTTTGGAATGGAATCTTTAGGGTTTTTTATGTACAGTATCATGTCATCTGCAAATAGTGACAATTTGACTTCTTCTTTACCAATCTGGATGCCTTGTATGTCTTTGTTTTGTCTGATTGCTGTGGCTAGGACCTCCAGTACTATGTTGAATAACAGTGGAGAGAGTGGGCATCCCTGTCTTGTTCCCGATCTTAGATGAAAAGCTTTCAGCGTCTCGCCGTTAAGTATGATGTTAGCTGTGGGTTTGTCATATATAGCCTTTATGATGTTGAGGTACTTGCCCTCTATACCCATTTTGTTGAGAGTTTTAATCAGAAATGGATGCTGAATATTGTCAAATGCTTTTTCATCATCTATGGAGATGATCATGTGGTTTTTGTTCTTCTTTTTGTTGATGTGGTGGATGATGTTGATGGATTTTCGAATGTTGTACCATCCTTGCATCCCTGGGATGAATCCCACTTGATCATGGTGTATGATCCTCTTGATGTATTTTTGAATTCGGTTTGCTAATATTTTGTTGAGTATTTTTGCATCTACGTTCATCAGGGATATTGGTCTGTAATTTTCTTTTTTGGTGAGGTCTTTGCCCGGTTTGGGTATTAGAGTGATGCTGGCTTCATAGAATGAGTTTGGAAGTATTCCCTCCTCTTCTATTTTTTGGAAAACTTTAAGGAGAATCGGTGTTATTTCTTCTCTATATGTCTGGTAGAATTCAGAGGTGAATCCATCAGACCCAGGGGTTTTGTTCTTGGGTAGTTTTTTGATTACCAATTCGATTTCGTCACTGGTGATTGGTCTGTTTAGTTTTTCTGTTTCTTGCTTGGTCAGTCTTGGAAGGTTGTATTTTTCTAAGAAGTTGTCCATTTCTTCTATGTTTTCCAGCTTGTTAGCATATAGATTCTCATAATATTCTCTTATGATTCTTTGTATTTCTGTGGGGTCCGTCGTGATTTTTCCTTTCTCATTTCTGATTGTGTTTATGTGTGTAGATTCTCTTTTTCTCTTAATGAGTCTGGCTAGGGGTTTATCTATTTTGTTTATTTTTTCAAAGAACCAGCTCTTGGTTTTATTGATTTTTTCTATTGTTTTATTCTTCTCAATTTTATTTATTTCTTCTCTAATCTTTATTATGTCCCTCCTTCTGGTGACTTTGGGCCTCATTTGTTCTTCTTTTTCCAATTTCAGTAATTGTGTCTTTAGACTATTCATTTGGGAATGTTCTTCCTTCTTTAAATAGGCCTGGATTGCAATATACTTTCCTCTTAGAACTGCCTTTGCTGCGTCCCACAGAAGTTGTGGCTTTGTGTTGTTGTTGTCATTAGTCTCCATATATTCTTTGATTTCTGTTTTGATTTGGTCGTTAACCCATTGATTAATTAGGAGAGTGTTGTTGAGTCTCCAGGTATTTGTGAGCCTTTTTGATTTCTTTCTAAAATTTATTTCTAGTTTTATACCTTGGTGATCTGAGAAGTTGCTTGGTAGGATTTCAGTATTTTTGAAATTACTGAGGTTCTTTTTGTGGCCTAGTATGTGGTCTATTCTGGAAAATGTTCCATGTGCACTTGAGAAGAATGTGTATCCTGTTGCTTTGGGTGTAGAGTTCTGTAGATGTCTATTAGGTCCATCTGTTCTAGTGTGTTGTTCAGTGCCTCTGTGTCTTTACTTATTTTCTGTCTGGTTGATCTGTCCTCTGGAGTGAGTGGTGTGTTGAAGTCTCCTAAGATGAATGCATTGCTGTCTGTTTCCTCCTTTAATTCTGGTAGTATTTGTCTCACATATGCTGGCGCCCCTGTGTTGGGTGCATATATATTTATAATGGTTAT
>JAVSCE010013504.1:0-43448 GCA_032199065.1 Smutsia gigantea
ATGATGCATTTTCTTGCCAAAGAACTAAGCACAAAGGTATTCACGGTGTATTTCGAGCACATCAAATCCAACCTTGTCGAAGAAATCTCACATTTTCATGGGACCACCTTAATTTTGCGGAGCCAAGAATTTATCAAACTGTTTCCATTTGTCTCTCAAAGTTATTTGCAAAACGACCAATTGTCAAGGGTGAGGGGGGCAAAGCCGCAGAAGGGCCAGAAGTGGTTAGAACTGAGCGAACGGTCACTCCTTCGGTAGAAAAAGGCAGGTATTTCTGTTTCTGGGGCGAGCCTCCCGCGTCCCACCCGGGGAGAGGATCTACAAGGGACCAAGAGGAGGAGCGAAGGGCCGGCGGAAGAGCGGGCGGGGCAGGAGGAGCGAGGGCCCTGAATTGGGAGGAAAACAAGGACCACACGGAGAAAACCCAAGTTCAAAACTGGAGCCTACTGAGGAGACGCGGCGGCGGCGGTTGCCTCTGCTGGCGTGGCGACAGCCGCAGCCCTGGCAGCGGCGGTGGCGGGCTTGGAAGGGCGGCGGGGCTGGGCCCCCGGGGGCGCCGGCCTCGATCGGCTTCCCCGAGTTGTAGTGCTCCCCGAGGTTGCTGGTGTAGTGTATGCAGGCGAGGGTCAGCGACTTCCTGGTGCGCTCCTCCCCGACGACGACGATGGGCGAGTCGGCCTGGATCACTTCACTGGGGGTCTGCAGCCCCCAGCGCGACAGGCCCCTCAGCTCGCGCTGGCCTCCCCACGATGCTCTGCACATGACGCTGTCACAGTAGTTGATGAAGTAGTCACGGCTGTAGGCGCTGCCTGCCTCGGGGTCGCTGAAGAAGGGCAGGAAGTCGTCGACGTGCTTCCGCAAATACTCAGCGGTCCGGCCCCGCAGGCTCTCCACGGTCATGGAGAACACCAGCTGCTCTTGGATGGCGTGGTACATGCAGTGGTGGTCGGCCGGGATGGCCCTGATCTCCAGATTCTTGGCCCACAGGATGGCAACAAGCTTCTCTTCCTCCTCGTGATGGAAGCTGGTCAGATGCTCCCTCTCGGCCTCAGCCATTCTCGCCTGGTGCTCTCTCTCGAGGGCTGCCTTTCTTTCGCGCCTTCTCTGAGCCCTAGAGACGTGGGGAGGCTGGTTCTCGAGATCCATCTTGGCAAGACCTTCAGTGACAGAAGTGATGCTGCTGTTATCTGGTAAACTCTCTTCAACCTTCACCAGCTCCTGCTGGTGCTTCTGCTCCATCGCAGCTTCTAGGTGGACCACATCTAGGAGCAACTGCTTTCTTCTCTTCTTGTCGTTCTTGGGGACCAAACTGTTCATGGCCTGGATGCGGGCCTACAGCTCTTTCTTCTCGCGGTGGTGGCGCTGTATCATCCGCTGATGCTCACTCAGAGAATCTTCCATGATGTTTAATGGCAGGAAAATCGAACTTTGGTGGCAGTCAAAGATACCGGCTGCGGTTTGGACTAACAGCTCAAAGTCCCGAGCAAGCAGCAAGCCCTCCACCTCCCCTCGCCGCTTCGCTCTGTTTACCTCACAAAGGTGGCCCTCCGACTATTCACCGCCCTCCTTGCCATTGGCCACTCCCTCCCTGGCCACGCCCCTCAGACACTCCGATTGGCTGTTGGCAGAACTCTGTGCCCCCAGTGGAGCCCCATAGTAACGGTGGCTTCGGTTTTAGCCGGGGTGGAAACCCGAGTGTAAGAGGCCCCCTTCCCGCATCACGTGCCCCGGTCGGGCTTGCAGAATTTTTCCCGGATTCTTCTCATCATTTCCAAGCTTGAACATGGTGCAAACGCTAGTTATATTTGAGACTCCCGTGACAAATACTATACCACAAGCTAAATGTGGTCTGTCACTGGACTGCCGTTACTCTTAGTTTATAAGGGAGCAATGAAGTTTTCCCCGGTTTTTCAGGGTCTGTGATTGGTGAACCCTTAATTTAGTGTATCAGAACAGAGACATTTCCTCATGTTCCTGGGAATAGAGTCCTTTCAGGTTAGGCCTCAAATCCTTCCTGTCCCATCTCAGTGTAAGAAGGCAAAGGTCACTCCCCTTAAACTCTGCTTACAACTGAGCAGACCTCATAGCTTGTGCCAACAGAATGCACCTACTCTAAACTCCTCTTCTTCACGTCTTTCTGATTATTTTAAATGTCTGAAAGTTCTAAAAAATAAAATATAAAATAAAGCCCTGAGCTCTTTCAAATATGCTCTCATCTTGCCCCACCCAGTTGATCTGTGTCTGAAACACCCAAATGGGAAGGCCCTTGAGACAACCTTCCCCTCCTTACAATTGAGGAAAGTGGACGTTTGTCCAAGTTGTTGCATATCTTTAAGTTTCACTCCTTTTCATTGCTAAGTAGTATTCCATGATGTGGATGTTTTGTAGTTTGTTTAACTGGTCACCTGTTGAAGGACTTCTCGGTTGTTCCCAGGTTGGGATTATTACTAATACACCCACTATAAATATCCCTATACAGGTTTATGTGTGAGCATAAATCTTCGTTTTCCTGAGAAAAATCACCCAGGGTGCAATTGCTGGGTCATATTATAAGTGTATGTTTAGTTTCTTAAGAAACTATTTTCCAGACGGGATGTACCGTTGTACATTCCCACCAGCAGCAGATGAAGGATCTCGTTTCTTTGCAGCCTCACCAATGTTTGACGTTGTCATAATTTTTTATTTTAGCATGTATAGTGACATCTCCCCATGGTTTTAATTAGTACTTTCCTAGTGGCTAATCATGTTCATCTTTTCATGTGCTCGTTTGCCCTCTGTGCCACAGCCAATCTGGTTAGATTTTTATGTTGTTTGCCCATTTTATAATTGGACTACTTTTCTACTGTTGAGTCTTGAGAGTTCTTTGTATATTCTAGGCACTATTCTTTGTTGGATATGTGGTTTGCCAATATTTTCTCCCATACTATAATTTGCTTTTTTATTTCTTTACGTGGTGTTTCTCAGAGCAGAAGTTTTTACCCTTTAATGAAGTCCAGTTTATCACTTATCCACCAGCACATCACGCTGTTGTGCAACCCTATGTCCCAAAGACGTTGCCCTATTCTTTACTAAAAGTTCTATAGCCTTAAGGTTCACAGACTCCAAGAAGGGACTAGTGTTTACCAAAGTGGAGGGGTGGGGGAGGGTGTGTGGGCAGGGAGGGAGGAGAGGATTGAGGTGTATTATCATAGTCACATGCTGTGGTGGGAATCATGGGGAAGACAGTGTAGCACAGAGAAGACAAGTAGTAACTCTGTGGCATCTTGCTACACTGATGGACAGTGACTGCAATGGGGTACGGAGAGGGGACTCAATAATATGGGTAAATGTAGTAACCATATTGTTTTTCATGTGAAGCCTTCTTAAGAGTATATATCAGTAGAAAAGATGGGAGCATATGTAGTGTGATGGAAATCTCCCAAAACCACATATATTTTGAAAATACAGCAAGTACAACTATTCCTACATCTGCGAGAAGTCAACATCTCATGGAAAAGAGTAAGGTAAAAAGCCACAACCTGGCAGGACCCGAGCACTCCCCCCACACCAGCTCACCAGTGGGAGGAAAGAATCAGAGCAGGGAGGGATTGGAGGCACAGGACTGCTAAGTACACATTCCTAGAAATCTGCCCCAGGAGTGCAGACCCACACTGCATGGTGCGCTGGAGATAAGAGTAGCTGAAAAGCATAGTCTGAGACTAACTGTGAACAGGTGCCGTGGTACAAAAGAAAAGCAGGTGCTTTAAAAGTTATAAACGGGCAAGGGTTTAACAGGTGGACAAAATCGTCTGGCACACTCAGCCCAGCAGACTGGGAACTTTCAGGAGCTTCAGGCGTCCTATACCCCTGGTTGGCAACCAGCCCCTAGGCCCCTCACTGCGATAAGCAGCCTGCTGTTCCTTCCTCCGCACTGGCACCTGCATGCAAACTGGCTGTCCCCGCCATGGCTACAGACCAGCCGGAAGACACCCTCACGTACAGCCACTACACAGCTTAACACATAGACTTCTCCCTGCACACAGCTAATGGGCCCAGAGCCAGCGGCTGCTCCTTGCGTGTGGTTTACTGGCACAGACAGTGGAGATGGGCGCTGAGACTGGGAGCTCTGAAGGGGCTTAGTCCTCATGGCAGAACCCACAGCACTCACCTGAAACAACCACCAGTGCCCCAGGCCATCCCAAAGGCTGCCCCACCCATGGCAGTTTAGGGGTTTAACACAGAGGCTGCTCCCTGTGCACAGTCTACCAGCACAGACAGTGGAGAGAGGTGCTGAGACCAGGAGGCATGAAGGGGCTTTGTTCTCACAGAAGAACATGTGCCCCTCGCCTGCAACCCCCACCAGTGTTGTAGGCCATTTTGAGGGCCTCCTCACCCACAGCAATATAGGGGATTAGTCCAAAGGCTGCTTCCTGCCTGCAATGAACCAGCACAGACAGCAGAGACAGGTGCTGAGTCCAGCAGGTGCAAAAGGGCTTTGTCCTCGTGGCAGACACATGTGCCGCTCACCTGTGACCCCCGCCATCACCCTAGGCCATCCGGAAGGGCTCCTTGCTGATGGCAGTTTTGGGGATTAATTCAGAGGCTGCCCCCTGTGTGCAATTACCTGGCACAGACAGCAGAGACAGGCAGGGCGAGCAGCAAGCAGGAATGGACTTTGTCCTTCCAGCTGACACCTGCACCAGTCGCTGGCGACCACGCCCATCGCTCCAGGACTAAGAAAAGGCAACCTTGTCCAATCCAAAATCCATCAAACACCACAAAGAAGGCTCGGTGAGACCAAAATCACCAATCTTGCTAAAAAGAATTCAGAATAACAGTCATAAGCATGCTGACAGAGCTACAGAAAAATATTCAAGATCTAAGGGATGAATTCAGCAGGGAGATAACAGAAATGAAACAAACAATGGAAGGATTTAAAAGACTGCATGAGGTGGAGGAAACTGTTAATGGAATAGAAATCAGAGAACAGGAATACAGAGAAGCTGAGGCAGAGAGAGAAAAAGGATCTCTAGGAATAAAAAAATATTAAGAGAACAGTGTGACCAGTCAAAACTGAACAATATTCACATTATAGGGATACCAGAAGGAGAAGAAAGAGAAAAAGGGATAGAAAGTATCTTTGAAGAAATAATTGCTGAAAACTTCCCCAAGCTGGGGAAGGAAATAGTCTCTCAGACCATGGAAGCCCACAGATCTCCCAACACAAGGGACCCAAGGAGGACAACACCAAGACATATAATAATTGAAATGGCAAAGATCAAAGACAAGGACAGAGTATTAAAAGCAACCAGAGAGACAAAAAAAGATCACCTACAAAGGAAAACCCATCAGGCTATCATCAGACCTCTCAGCAGAAACCTTACAGGCCAGAAGGGAGTGGCATGATAACTTTAATGCAATGAAACAGAAGGGCCTCAAACCAAGAATACTCTATCCAGCAAGATTATCATTTAATTTTGAAGAAGGGATTAAATAATTCCCAGAGAAGCAAAAGTTGAGGGAATTTACATCCTACAAACCATCTCTAACAGTGTATTTTAAAGGAACTGCTCTAGATGGAAGTATGCCTATGGCTAAATAGCTGTCACCAGAGAAAATAAACCACAGAAAAGGAAGTAGACAAGCTAAATACTAACCAAATGCAAAATTAAATCAGCTACCCATAGAGTCAGTCAAGGAATGCACACAGAGTACAGAATATGACACCTAATATATAAAGAGTGGAGGAGGAAGGAAAAGAAGGGAGAGAAATAAAGAATCCTCAGACTGTGTTTAAAATAGCATAATAAGTGAGTTAAGGTAGACTGCTAGATAGTCAAGAAGCTGCCCTTCAACCTTTGGTAACCACGAATTCAAAGCCTGCAATGGCAATAAGTACATATCTATCGATAATCACCCTAAATGTAAATTGACTGAATGCACAAATCAAAAGAAAAGACTTACAGAATGGATAAAAAAGGAATTGCCCATCTATATGCACCCTACAAGACACTCACTTCAAGCCCAAAGACATACACAGACTAAAAGTGAAGGCATGGAAAAAGATATTTCATGCAACTAATAGGGAGAATAGAGCAGGTTTTTCCGAACTTGTTTCAGATAAAATACACTTCAAAAAAAAGAAAGCAACAAGAGACAAAGAAGGACATTACATAATGATAAAGGGGTCAGTCCAACAAGGGGATATAACTATTATAAATATCTATGCACCCAACACAGGAGCACCTACATATGTGAAACAAATACTAACAGAATTAAAGGGGGAAATAAAATGCAATGCATTCATTTTAGGAATCTTCAACACACCACTCTCTCCGAAGGACAGATCAACCAGACAGAAAATAAGTAAGGAGACAGAGGCACTGAACAACACATTAGAACAGATGGATCTAACAGACATCTATAGAACATTCCACTCCAAAGCAGCAGGATACACATTCTTTGCAAATGCACATCGAACATTTTCCAGAATAGACCACATACTAGGCCACAAAGAGAGCCTCAGCAAATTCAAGAAGATAGAAACTGTATCAATCAACTTCTCAGATCACAAAGGTGTAAAACTAGAAAGAAATTGTACAAAGAAAACAAAAAGGCTCACAAACACGTGGAGGCTTAACAACATGCTCCTAAATAATCAATGGATCAATGACCAAATTAAAACAGAGATCAAGCAATATATGGAGACAAATGAAAACAACAGCACAATGCCCCAACTTCTGTGGGATGCAGAGAAGGCAGTTATAAGAGGAGAGTATATAGCAATCCAGGCTTATTTAAATAAAGAAGAACAATCCCAAAAGAATAGTCTAAATTCACAACTATTGAAACTGGAAAAAGAAGAACAAATGAGGCCCAAAGTCAATAGAACGAGGGACATAATAAAGATCAGAGAAGAAATAAATAAAATTGAGAAGAATAAAACAACAGATAAAATTAATGAAACAAAGAGCTAGTACTTTGAGAAAATAAACAAAACAGATAAACCCCTGGCCAGACTTAACAAGAGAAAAAGAGAATCTACAGACATAAAGAGAATCAGAAATGAGAAAGGAAAAATCACAATGGACACCACAGAAATACAAAGAATTGTTAGAAAATACTATGAAAATTATATGCACACAAACTGGAAAACCTAGAAGAAATGGACAACTTTCTAGAAAAATATAACCTTCCAAGACTGACCCAGGAAGAAACGGAAAATCTGAACACACCAATTACCAGCAATGAAAGTGAATCAGTAATCAAAAAACTACCCAAGAACAAATCCCCCGGACCAGATGGCTTCACTGCTGAATTTTATCAGAGATTTAGGGAAAACATAATACCCATTCTCCTTAAAGTTTTCCAATAAATAGAAGAGAAGGGAACACTTCCAAACCAATTCTATGAAGCCCGCATCACTCTAATACCAAAACCAGGGAAAGGCACCACAAAAAAGAAAACTACAGACCAATATCCCTGATGAACATAGATGCAAATATACTCAACAAAATATCAGCAAACTGAATTCAAAAATACATCAAGAGGATCATACATCATGATCAAGTGGGATTCATCCCAGGGATTCAAGGATGGTACAACATTCGAATATCCATCAACATCATCCAGTATGTCAATAAAAAGAAGGACAAAAATCACAGGATCATCTCCATAGATGCAGAAAAAGCATTTGAAAAAAGTTAACACCCATTCATGGTAAAAACGCTCAACAAAATGTGTATGGAGGGCAAGTACCTCAACATAATAAAGGCCATATATGACAAACCCACAGCCAATATAATACTTAACAGTGAAAAGCTGAAAGATTTTCCTCTAAGATTGGGAACAAGACAAGGGTGCCCACTCTCCCCACTTTTATTCAGCATAGCACTGAAGGTCCTAGCCATGGCAATCAGACAACACAAAGAAAGAAAAGGCATCCATATTGGTAAGGAAGAAGTCAAACAGTCACTGTTTGCAGATGACATGATATTGTATATAAAAACCCTAAAGAATCTACTCCAAAACTACTAGAACTAATATGTGAAATCAGCAAAGTTGCAGGATACAAAATTAATACACAGAAATTTGTTGCATTCCTATACACTAATGATGAACTAGCAGAAAGAGAGATCTGGAAACAATTCCTTTCACAACTGCATCAAAAAGAATAAAATACCTGGGAATAAACCTAACCAAGGAAGTGAAAGACTTATACCCTGAAAACTACAAGATACTCATGAGAGAAATTAAAGAGGATACTAATAAATGGAAATTCATCCCGTGCTCTTGGGTAGGAAGAATTAATATTGTCAAAGTGGCCATACTGCCTAAAGCAATCTACAGATTCAATGCAATCCCTAAAAAAATACCAACAGCATTCTTCAACGAACTAGAGAAAATAATTCTAAAATTCATATCGAACCACGAAAGACCCAGAATACCCAAAGCAATCCTGAGAAGGAAGAATAAAGCTGCGGGGATTACACTTCCCTTCTTTAAGCTTTACTACAAAGCCACAGTTATCAAGACAATTTGGTACTGGCAGAAGAAGAGACCCATAGACCAATGGAACAGACTAGAGATCCCAGATATAAACCCAAGCATATATGGTCAATAAGACACAATAAAGTAGCCATGGATATACAATGGGGAAATGACAGCCTCTTCAACAGCTGATGCTGGCAAAACTGGACAGCTACGTGTAAGAGAATGAAATTGGATTACTGTCTAACTCCATACACAAAAGTACATTCGAAATGGATCAAAGACCTGAATGTAAGTCATAAAACCATTAAACTCTTAGAAAAAAACATAGGCAAATATCTCTTGGACATAAACATGAGCAACTTCTTCATGAACATATCTCCCTGTGTAAGGGAAACAAAAGCAAAAATGAGCAAGCCAGACTATAGCAAACTAAAAAGTTTCTGTACAGCAAAGGACACCATCAGTAGAACAAAACGGCATCCTACACTATGGAAGAATATATTCATAAATGACATACCCAATAAGGGTTGACATCCAAAATATATTAAGAGCTCGTGTACCTCAACAATTGAAAAGCAAATAATCCGATTTAAAAATGGGCAGAGTATCTGAACAGACACTTCTCTATAGAAGAAATTCAGATGGCCGATGGGCACATGAAAAGATGCTCCACATCACTAATCATCAGAGAAATGCAACTTAAAAGCACAGTGAGATATCACCTCATACCGTTTCGGATGACAAACATCCGAAACACAAACAACAAATGCTGGTGAGGATGTGGAGATCTGCTGTAAATTAGTTCAACCATTGTGGAAAGTAGTATGGTGATTCCTCAAAAAACTAAGAATAGAAATACCATTTGACTCAGGAATTCCACTCCTAGGAAGTTTTCATAAGAATGCAGCATCCAAGATTCCAAAACGCATATGCACCTCTATTTTACCATAGCATTATTTATAGTAGCTAAGGCATAGAAGCAATCTAAGTGTCCAGTGGATGAATGGATAAAGAAGATGTGGTACATATACAGAATGGAATATTATTCAGCCCTAAGAAGAATACAAATCTACCTTTTTGCAACAACATGGATAGAGCTAGAGGGTATTATGCTCAGTGAAATACACCAGATGGAGATAGACAAGTACCAAATGAATTCACTCATCTGTGAAGTATAACAGCAAAGCAAAAACTGAAGGAACAAAACAGCAGCACACTCACAGAACCCAGAATGAAATAACAGTTACCAAAGGGAAAGGGACTGTGGAAGGTGGGTCAGAAGGGAGGGAGGGATAAGGGGATTAAGGGGCAATGCGAATAACACACTTAATGTAGGGGGGGGCATGGGGAAGGAAGTATAGCACAGAGAAGACAAGTAGTGTTTCTATAGCGTCTTACTATGCAGATGGACAGTGACTGTAGTGGGGCATGTGGTGGGGATTTGATAATTGGGAGAATCTAGTAACCACAATGTTGCTCATGTGATTGTATATTAGTGATACCATAATAAAAAAAATCAAATGCTTAAATGGCGATTACCAGAGGCTAGGGAGGAATGGGGAGTTATTAACCAACAGATGTGAAGTTTCAGTGAGCAAGATAAGCTCTGGAGATCTGCTGTACAACATTGTGTCCGTAGTGAATAATAATAATGTTTTTCCCTCTTAAACTTTAAAAACATAGATTTCATGTGGTGTTTATATCATTACATTAAAAAAAATAAACTGATAAAGTGTTTGCAGTGGGAAAAAAAAGAGTGTATATCAATGATACCTTAATAAAAAGAAAAGTCTATAGCTTTAGGTTTTAAATTTAAATCTGTGATACATTTTGTGTTTATTTTTGGATAAGGTTTGAGGCTTAGGTTGAAGCCCCACCTTTTTTTTTTCTTTGGTTGTCCAATTGCTCCAGCATCATTTATTGGAAAGGCTGTGCTTCCTCCCTTGAACTGGTTTTGCATCTTTGTCAAAAATCAGTTGGGCATATTGTTGTGGGTCTGTTTCTGGGTTCTGTATTCTGTTCCATTGATCTATGTATCTATCCCTCCAGCAACACCATACAGTCTTGATTACTGTAGCTATGTAATAAGAGTTGCAATTAGGCAGACTCTTTCCCTCAGTCTTATTCTTCTTTTTCAAGATTGTTTTAGCTATTCTAATTCCTTTGCCTTTCCATATAAATTTTAGAATAATCTTGTTTATATCTACAAAAACTCTTGCTGGGATTTTCATAGTAATTGTGTTAAGACCAAATATCAATTTGGGGAGAATTGACATCTTTACTATGTGGAATCTTCCAATCCATGAACACCAGTGTATGTGTCTCCATCTGTTTAGATTTTCATCAATTTCTTTCATGAATGTTTTATAATTTTCACCATATAAATCTTGCACATAGATTTCCACTTAAACATTTTTTTGAGAAATTGTAAATGGTATTATATTTTTTATTTCAGTTCATTGCTAGTATATAGAAATAAAATTGAATTTAGTAAGTTTATATTGTGTTCTCCAACCTTGCTAAACTGGCTTCCTATTTCTAGGAGGATTTTTTTTTTATAGATTCCTTGGAATTTTCTATGTAGAGAACAATGTCATCTGTGAATAGGGACACTTTTAATTCATCTTTTTTAGTCTGTATCCTTTTAGTTCCCTTTCTTGTCTTATTGCACTGATTAAAACTTCCATCTCTATGCTGAATAAGAGGGGTGAGAGCAGGCAGCCTTGCTTTGTTCTGGATCTTGGGGAAAATAATTTTGTATTTCACCATGAAGTATGATGTCAGCTGTGGTTTTTTGTAGATGTTCTTTATCAAATTGAGGAAGTTCCCCTCTGTTTCTATTTTTCTGAGGGTTTTTAGCATGAATGGATTTTGAATTTTGTCAGATATTTTTTTCTGCATCAGTTCAACTGTCTGTGTGATTTTTCTTCTTTAGCCTGTTAATATTGGTGTGTTACCCTGATAGATTTTGAAGTAGTGACCTGTCTCGTATTACTGGAATAAACCCCACTTAGTTGTGGTTTATAGTTCTCTTTATATATTGCTGAATTCTCTTTGCTAATATTTTGTTAAGGATTTTTAAATCTACATCCATGAAAAGTATTTCTATGTATTGTGTTTTTCAGCACTGTTTGGTTTGGTTTGGGTATCAGGGTAATATTAGCTTCATAAAATGAATTTGGAAGTGTTTTCCTGGAAGAGATGATATAAAATCACTGTTAATTCTTTCAGTGTTTGGTAGTAGTCTCCCGTGAAAATATCTAGGCCAAAGATTGCTTTTGGGGAGTTTTAAAATTACAAAATCGTGTTCCTTAACAGTTAGAGGGCTAATCAAATTGTGTATATCATGTTAGGTGAATTTGGGTCATCAGTATTTTTTGAGGAATTGGTCCATTTCATCTAAGTCTAAGTAGTTAAACTAATGCGTGTACAGTTGTTTGTAGTATTCCATCATTACCATTCGATGTCTGCACGGTCTGTAGCCATATTCCTTGCTTTATTACTGATCTTAGTAGTTTGTGTCTTCTCGCTTTTGCTCTTTGCTCTCTGTCAGTCTTGCTAGAGATTTCTCAGTTTCATTGATCTTTTCAAAGAACCAACTTGTTCCACTGATTTTCCCTATTGCTTTTCTGTTTTCCATATTTCCTTGATTTCTGCTCGCTCCGGCTGTAGTTAACTCTTCTTTTTCTGGTGGTTAATGTGGGAACTTACATGATTGTTTTCAGAGTTTTCTTCTTTTTTTATGGTATATCTTCAGTGCCATAAATCTCAGTACTTCTTTAACTGTATCTCACAAATTTTGATATATTGTATTTTCTTTCTCCTTTAGTTCAATCCATTTTTAAGATTCCCTTGAGACTTTTTTGGCCCATGGATTATGTAGAAGTGAATTATTAGTTTCCAATTAAAATCAATTAGTTGATTTCACCTAGAGGAGTGTTGAGCCTTTAACTATAATTGTGGCTTTTTCTGTTTCTCCTTTCAGTTCCATCATGTTTTGCTTCACATATTTTCCACTTCTGTTGCAAATACTGCACATTTAAGATCACCTTGTCCTTTTGGTGGATTCACCCTTTCATCATTATGTCACACCGCTCTTTCTCTGGTAATTTTCTTTCCTCTAACATCTACTTTATTTATCCTAATATAACCACTCCTTTTTCTTTATTAATGTTTCTCTGATACATATATTTCTGTCCTTTTAACCCTCAACCTCTCAATATCATTATATTTGAAATGGGATTTTTGTGGGTAGCATATAGTTGGGCCATGTTTTTTAATTCACTCTGCCAATCTCTGTCTTGTAATTGGTGTAAAGTTGACCCTTGAACAGCAAAGGTTTGAACTGTGTGGGCCTACTTACATGCAGATTTTTTTTTCAATAAATATACTTAAAAATGTTTTGGAGATCTGAGACAATTTGAAAAAGCATTTTCTTCCCACTAGCTTACTTTATTGTAAGAATACAGTATATAATACACAGAACATACAAAATGCATGTTAATCAATTTTTTACGTTATCAGCAAGGCTTCCAGTCAACAGGAGGCTATTAGTAGTTAAGTTTTTGGGGAGTCAAAAGTTCTATGCAGATTTTCCACTGCATGGGGGTCGGTGCCTTTATCCCCCTCCCCCATTGTTCAAGGGTCAACTGCATATGGATCATTAACATTTAAGGTCATTATTAATATGTTAGGGCTGAAATCTGCCACTAAATTTTTTGCTTTTTGTTTGTTCTGTCTGTGTTCATTTTTCTGTTGTGTTTTTCCCACCTTCCTTTAAGTTCCTTGAACATTTTTTTAGCATTCAATTTTTATTTATCTATAGTGTTTTTGAGTATATCTCTTTGTATAACTTTTTAAGTGGTTGCTTTAGGTACATTCGTGTGTGTGTGTGTGTGTGTGTGTGTGTATTATTAAAATCTATGAAGTTGTCATTTTACCAGTTTGAGTGAAGCATAGAAACCTTTACCTCCTTTTGCGTCCTTTTACCCTTACCCATTTATAATGCAGTTGTCTTAAATGTTCTCCATGCACATTCAGAACCACATTAGTTTTCTAATTTCTTATTCAGTCTTCAAACGTAATAGACAACTCCACAGGACAATGAAAGTCTATTGAACTTACCCATAGTTTTACTTACCACGTTTTTCCTTCCTGATTTTCTAAGATTTCTTCTTTTATCTTTACTGTTTAAAGAATTTCATGTAGCCATTCTTTTAGATAGGTCTCCTTGTGACAAATTCTCTTAGTTTTCCTTCATTTGAGAATTTCCCCTTCATTCCTGAGGGATATTTTCACTGGGGATAGAACTCTGGGCTCATGGCATATTTCTTTCAGCACCTAAAAGATGCTGTGTGACTTGTCTTGGCCTCCATGGTTTCTGGTAGAAATTTACTGTCCTTTGAATTGTTTTTCCTTTATTGGTGAGGTGTTTCTCTCTCTACTTTCAAGTTTTTTTTTCTTTGTCTTTAGTTTTCAGATATTTGACTATGATGTATCTTGGTGTGGATTTCTTTAGGTTTATACCATTTGTGTTTCACTCAGCCTCTTGAATCTGTGGGTTTATATCTCTTGCCAAATTTAAGAAGTTTTCAGCTATAATTTCTTTGAGTACTTTTTCAGCCCCACACTCTTTCTCTTCTTCTTCTGGGACTCTTATAAGAACTTTAGACTATTTGGTGTCCCACAGGTCCCTGAGGTCCTGTTAAAACAAAATTTTTAATAGACTTTATTTTTGAGAGCAGTTTTAGGTTTACAGCAAAACTTAATGGAAAGTACACATTGTTCCCATATATCCTCTGACTGCACACAGGCACAGCCAGCCCTGTTATCAAAATCCTCCACCAGAGGGGCACATTTGTTACAATCAGTGGACCTACACTGACTCATCACCGTCCCAAGTGCATAGACCATTATAGAGCATACAGAATAGTTCAATTGCCTTAAAAATCCTCTGTGCTCCACTATTTATGCTTTTTTCCTCTTTAACTCTTTTTTCTATTTTCTTTTTCCATTTCTTTGCTGAGATTCTCTATTTTTCATTTGCTTCAAGTATGTTTGTTGCTTTTTGAAACATTCTTTTAGGGCCTCTTTAAAAATCTTTGTCAGATAATTCTAACATCTCTGTCATCTTGGTTTGAGCATCTATCTATTGTCTTTTTTTCATTCAGTTTGAGATCTTCTTGGTTCTTGAGTGATATTTGATTGAAACTTGGGGATCTGGGGTATTACGTCATGACATGCTGAATCTCATTTAAACCACTGAGTGTAGCTGCCTCCTCTGACACTGCCACCAGCAGGGAAGAAGGATGTCGCATCATTGCTACCCAATGAAGGTAGAATCCCGGGTTCCCCAGTTGGCCTCCACTGATCCAAAGGGAGACTCCTCATTAAGGCTGTGAAGGGTTAAGAGTTTTGGCTCCACAGTAGGCTTCCACTGACAACTTCCTGCCCAGGAGGGTTGTAGTGCAGAGTTACTGCTTCTTTTGTTACTACCTCCTCTGATATTTGGGATGGGGGGATGGCTTTTTTCCCACTGTGCAGTGGTGAAAATCCTTTCTATATGGTCTTCTCTGACATCATCTGATTAGGGTGGCACTTCATTACTGCCATGTGGGAGTGGAATTCTAGGTTCCCCGCATTGTGCCTACTGACATAGTGTGTGGGCAGGTCTTATTAAGTACCAGTGGGGATGAAAGTCCCTTCTCTGTACTTGACCTTTCCTGATACTATGAGATTCTGTGATACAAACCATCTGGGAGGAGATTGGGGTGTTGGGGTGTGTCATTAAAACCTTGTGAGGGTGGAAGTCTAAGTTCTACCCTTAGGCTTTGCTAGTGTGGGTAGAGGTGGGGTCACAGTGTGTTCTCTAGTTTGGTCTGGAATAGAGTTGCTATGTCTAAAAATTTTCTGTCTTGCTAGGTTGATTTTTACCTAGTACTTTGGCTTGAGAGAACAGGCTTTGGCTGGAGGTTTTTTGGTCTATACCTATCGGCATGCCTGGGTTGCTGGCTTCTTCAGCTCCAAGTCTTGGATATATGAGGCAAAAAGAGAATTCACATTATTCCTCCTATCTTGTGAACTTAGGTGGTCTAACTTCTTCTCTCTACCTTTCAGAGTCGTCTTATGTTTGTTTTATACATAATGTCCAGGGCTTTTAGTTGTAATGGAAGAGGAATAAGGCAAAGTACATCAATTCTATCTTCTCCCATCTTATTTTAAATAAACAGAAATACTTCATACCCTCCCTTACTATCATTTGCATGTTTCAAAGAAATTAAATACCATGACTAAAAATGAATCAAAACAATGATAATTTTAGAAATCCATAATGCTGATCTTGAAAGAGACATCTTTTGGACTTTGATAGCATGGTAGCAGTGGTCATGTAGAGTCTCCTTGTTTGCTGCAATCAAGAGTGTCATTTCAGATTCTGCAGAGGGAATGACAGGTCCCTTTGAATGTCATCCCCTTTGTGGGTTTTTTTTTGTGGCCTGAAGTGCAGAAAAACAGCTTTGCAAATGTTGAGTTTTACTGGCTGTAGTTTGTGTTAAGGAAACCACAGTTATTTTAGTATTGTGTGCTTTTTCCATCACTGCACTAAAGCCTACCACCCTCTCTACCTCCACCCTACTTCACCCTCTCCACCTTCCCCCAACACACACTCTTCTATCTGGAGATTATGATCCAACCTCCAGAGCATACATCCCTGACTTGTAGAGCCACACATCTCCAGCAGTGGATGGGCTGCCTGCTTTTTATGCAGCAATCTATGAATATCATTCCTCACAATGGAGCTATGGGTAAGGATTAGATGGCAGGAAGTTCAAGGTTACCTTTTTCAATAAGAAACACTGGGAGAGCTGGGGAGCCTGAAGATGGTGGAGTAAGAAGACAAGATGGAAATCTCCTCCCACACACACACAAAGGAAGCAACTACAGCAAATATAACTAAACTGGAGAATGACCTGAAGACTGCAGAACAGACCACCTACACCTTGGAAAAAGGATACCACACAGAAAAGGTTAAAGTGGCAGAGCCAAAACCAAGCAGGACCCAAGCCCTTACCCCTTCCCAGGCACAGGTGGGAGGAAGAGGAAAGGAGGGGGGAGGGGATAGGCACCCAGGAATTCTGCATACCCAGCCCTGGAGATCTGCTCTAGAAACACGAGTCCACATTGCACTGGGTTCTGGTGACTAGTGGGACTGGACACCGGAGACAGTTGGAACACTCTGGGAGGCTGGGACACCAGCTGCATGTGGAGGACAGTTATGCTCCTCTGGTCCCACCAAGACCCAACACAGAGGCAGCAGTTTGAAAGACTTAACAGCAGTGAGAGGGGAGTCAGAGAGGTGAGGGTTGGATGGATCTGTGTCTGCAGGAGAAAGGGCAGGTGGAGGATACCTCACCAGCCTTTCCTTGGCTCAGCAGGTCGAGCACTCTCAGGAGCCCCAAGCACTCCATCCCACTTGCTGGCAGCTCAGTCCCGATGTGCCTCCCTGCGTGCCTCCAATGCAGCAGCCCACTTGGCCCAGCAGCATCTGACTTTGCTGCCTGGCAGGTAACTCTCACAGCTTTCATGGCCGTTTCAGCCCAACTGAGAAGACGCCTGCAGGACCCAGCCCCAGAACTCCTTCTTCCCCACAGGTGGCCAAGCCAGATGCTGCGTGCCTTGCTGCTGCTAGGGGGCGCCTGTGGGACTTCCTGCTGCAGCAGCTGTGTGCCGCTACATGGCAACAAGCTGCCTTCACCACTGCCACATCCTCCCACCACTTGACTCGCTACCCGCACTCACCCACATGCCCTTCCACTGCATGACTTGCTGCCTAAGTATGACTGCACCCTCCTAGCCCTCGATTTGCTACCACCACTGCACACCCCACTGCTGCTGCTGCATGCCCATGTACCCTCCCATCATGCAGCTTGCTGCACTTCCGGGCACCTGAGGGCTCCATAACCAGGTGACTTGCCACGGACAAGAGCCTGTGCACCCTTCCTTTGTGCATCTTGCTCTGCAATTTCCCTGCCCACACTGTTGAACCAGCAGCCCCACCATCACTGCAGGGCAGGCAGAGGGTGGCCCTGCCCACAATGATCCCAGCAGAATCCACTGCTCTGATCACATAGGCCTGGCTGAGGCAAACCACTGGCCTCAGCGGACTGAGATGAACTACTAACAGCAGAGAGACAGAAAGGTGACCCCACCCATTGCCCACCAGCAGCAAGTGGGGCTCCAAAGTGAAGGTGAAGCAGGCACTGGAGATAAAGGAGTTCTGAGCTTCCAGGCACTACAAGACACCTTCTTCATAATGCTGTTACCCTCTACATCAAGAAGCATAGCAGATCCATCTAATACAAAGGAAAAAACACAGAAACCCTGACAAAATGAGGAAGCAGAGGAGTATGTTCCAAACAAAACTACAGGACAGGACACCAAAAAGAGGGCTAAAAGAAATGGAGATCAACCATATTCTTGATAAAGAGTTGAAAGTAAAAGTCATAAATTTAATCACTGATCTGCAGAAATGTATTAAAGATCTCAGAAAGGACTTCAACAAAGAGATACAAGACCTGAAGAATACAGTAATTGAAATGAAACACAAAATGGAGGGAATGAATAAGGAGGAGAAGAAAGACAAAGGGATAGAAAGTCTGTTTGAGGAAATGATTGTTGAAAACGTCCCCAATCTGGGGAAAGAAATAAACACTCCGGTAATGGAAGTTCAGAGAGCCCCTAACAAGAGGAACCCCAGGACGACAACACCAAGACACATAACAATTAAATTGGCAAAGATCAAGGATAAGGAGAGAGTATTTAAAGCAGCCAGAGAGAGAAAAAAAGATTAGTTAAAAGGGAAACCCCATCAGGGTATCAGTAGACTGCTCAGCAGAAACTTTATAGGCCAGAAGGGAGTGGCATGAAGTATTTTATGTATTGAAACAGAAGGACCTTCAACCAGGAATCCTCTATGCAGCAAGATTATCATTTAAATTTGAATCAGGATTAAACAATTCCCAGATAAATGAAGGCTCAAAGAATTTATACCAACAAAACCAGCATTACAGGATATGCTAAAGGAACTGCTGTAAATGGAAATGTTCCTAAGGCTAAGTAGTTTTGATTATGACATATGATACATAAAGTGTGGAGGAGGAAGAAGAAGAAAAGAAAAACTTTTAGATTGTGCTTGAAATAGAGCAATCAGCAACTTAATACAGACAGTTATGTAGTCAGGAAGCTATCCTTGAACACAGTAACCACAAACCTAAAGCCTATAATAGATACACAAAAAATTAACAAAGCAAAATCCAACCACAACACTAAAGAAAACCATCAAATAACAAGTGAAGAGTCTAACAGAGGAAGAAAAGAACAGGAGCTATAAAAACAAAAAGAAAACAGTCAATAAAATCACAATAAGTATATACCTGTCAATAATTACCTTAAACTTAAATGGACTGAATGCTCCAATCAAAAGACATAGAGTGGCAGAATGGATAAATAAACAAGACCCATCTATATGCTGCCTACAAGAAACTCACTTCAAACCCAAAGACATACACAGACTAAAAGTGAAGGGATGGAAAAAGATATTTTGTGCAAATAGGAGGGAGTTAAAAGCAGGAGTTGCAGTACTTGTATCAATCAAAATAGATTTCAAAACAAAGAAAGTAAGAAGAGACAAAGAAGGACATTACAAAATGATAAGGGGTCAGTCCAACACAAGGAATAAAACCATTATAAATATCTATGCACCCATAGGTGCACCTAAATATGTAAAACAAATACTAACAGAATTAAAGGGGAAATAGACTGCAACACATTCATTTTGGGAAACTAACACACCACTCACATCAATAGACAGAACAACCAGGCAGAAAATAAGTAAGGAAACAGAGGCACTGAATAATACATTAGAACAGATGTACTTAAAAGATACCTACAGAACGTTCCATCCAAAAGTAGCAGGATACACATTTTTCTCAAGTGCACATGGAACATTCTCCAGAATAGATCACATATTAGGTCACAAAAAGAGCCTCAATAAATTCAAAAAGATTGAAATTGTATCAATCAACTTCTCAGACCACAGTGGTATGAAACTAGAATTAATTTTCTTACACAAAGAAAATAAAAAAGCTTACAAACACATGGAGGCTAAACAACATGCTTCTAACTAATCAACGGGTCAATGAGCAAATTATAACAGATATAAAGTAATACATGGAGACAAATGAAAACCAAAATACAACAGTCCAATATTTGTGGGACACCACAAGGGCTGTTCTAAAAGGGAAGTACATAGCAATATAGGCCTACCTCAAGAAATAAGAACAATCCCAAATAAACAGTGTAAACTCATGATTAAGGAAACTAGGAAAAGAAGAAAAAGTTAAAACCAAAGTTGTTAGAAGGAGAGACATACTAAAGATCAGAGCAGAAATAAATAACAGAGAGAAGAATAAAACAATAGAAAAAATTAATGAAAATAAGAGCTGTTATTTGGAGAAAATAAGTAAAATATATAAATGCCTAGCCAGACTTATCAAGAAAAAAAGAGAGAGTACAGAAATAAATAAAACCAGAAGTGGAGTAGTCATAATGGATACCACAGAAATACAAAGAATTATTAGAGAATACTATGAAAAATTATATGCCAATAAATTGGACAACCTAGAAGAAATGGACAACTTCCTAGGAAAATACAACCTTCTGAGACTGACTGAGAAAGAAACAGAAAATCTGAACACACTAATCACATTCAACAAAATTGAATTGGTTATTAAAAACTCCCCCTAAAACAAAATACAAGGACGTGATGGCTTTACAGCTGAATTCTACCAAACATTAAAGAAGAGATAATTCCCATCCTTCTTAAAGTATTCCAAAAAGAAGAAGTGGAGAGAATACTTCAAAACTCACTCAATGAGGCCAGCATCATTCTAATACCAAAACCAGGCAGACACTACAAAAAAAAGAAAACTATAGACCAATATTCCTGATAAACATGGATGCAAAAATCCTCAATAAAATATTAGCAAACCAAATTCAAAAATACATCACAATGATCATCTATTAGGACCAAATGGGATTGATTCCAGGGATGCAAGGATGGTATAATTTTCATAAATCAATTAATATCATATACCGTATTAAAAAAGGAGGATAAAAACCACATGATCATCTCAATAGATGCTGAAAAAGCATTTGACAAAATTCAACATCCATTCATGAGAAACACTCTTAACAAAATGGACATAGAGGTTATGTACCACAACATAATAAAGGCCATATATGACAAGCCCACAGCTAACATACATAATGGTGAAAAGCTGACAGCTTTTCTCTAACATCAGGAACAAGATCGGAGTGTCAACTCTCACTACTTTTATTCAACTGGAGGTCCTAGCCACAGCAATCAGAAAACACAAAGAGATAAAAGGCATCCACATAGGTAAGAGAAGTTAAACTGTCACTATTTGAAGATGACGTGATCTTATACATAGAAAACCCTTAAGACTCCACCAAAAAACTATTAGAAGTAGTAACTGAATTCAGCAACATTGCAGGATACAAAATTAATACAGAAAAATCTGTTGCATTCCTATATACTAACAATGAACTAGCAGGAGAAATCAGGAAAACAATCTCATTTACAACTGGAGGAAAAAGATTAAAATATTTAGGAATAAACGTAACCAAGGAAGTGAAAAGCTATATTCTGAAAAGCATAAGACACTCCTAAAAGAAATTAAAGAAGAAACCAATAAGTGGAAATCTACCACGTGTGCATAGATAGGAAGAATTAATATTGCAAAATGACCATCCTGCCCCAAAAATTTACAGATTCAGTGCAATCCCAATCAAAATTTCTATAGCATTTTTCAATGAACTATAACAAATAGTTCTAATATTCATATGGAACCACAAAAGGCCCTGAATAGCCAAAGCAATCCTGAGAAAGAAGTACAAAGCTGGGGAAATTACACTCCCTGACTTCAGGCTCTGCTACAAAGCTGCCATAATCAAAACAATATTGTTCTGGCACAAGAACAGACCCACAGATCAATGGAACAGAATAAAGAGCCCAAATAGAACCCCAATCATATATGGTCAGTTAATATATGATAAAGGAGCCATGAATATACAATGGGGAAAAGACAGCCTCATCAACAACTGGTGTTGGAAAAACTGGATACATGCAAGAGAATGAAACTGGATTACTGCCTAACTCCATGCACAAAATGGTAACTTAAAAATGGTCCAAGACCTGAATGTAATATATGAAGCCATAAAACTCTTAGAAGAAAACAGGCAAAAATCTCTTGAACATAAATATGAGCAATTTCTTTCCTGGACACATCTCCTAGGGCAAGGGAAATAAATCAGAAACAGTGGGAATGTCTATAGGCCATCTTGTTGTTGGGTTTTTTTTTTGTGTATATTTTTTTATTGAAGTATACTTGATGTACAATATTATATTAATTTCAAGTATACAACATAATTATTTGACAGTTATCTACATTATTAAATGCTTACTCCAACTGGTATAGTTACTGTCAACATAGAAAGATGTTACAAAACTATTGACTATATTCTCTATGCTGTCCTTTCATCCCAGTGATTAATTTATATTATAATTGAGATTTTGTGCCTCTTTATCCTCTTCACCTATTTCACCCATCTACCAGCCCCACCCACATGGTAACCCCAGTCACTTCTCAGTGTCTCTGAGTCTCCTGCCGCTTTGTTCATTGTTTTATTTTGTTTTTAGATTCCACATATAGGAGAAATCATATGGTAATTGTCTTTCTCTACCTGGGTTATTTCATTTTGCATAATACCCTTTGGTCCATCCATGTGTGGCAAATGGCAGGATTTCTTTTTTTTTTTTAGTGGCTGAATAATATTCCATTACATATATTTACCACCTCTTCTTTTTTTAATTACTATTTAAAATTTTTATTTTAACTATTTTATTTTGCTATCATTAATGTACAATTACATGAATAACATCATGGTTACTAGACTCCCCCTATTATCAAGTCCCCACCACATACCCAATTCCAGTCACTGTCCATCAGTGTAGTAAGATGCTATAGAATCATTTCTTGTCTTCTCTGTGTTATACTGCCTTTCCCGTGTACCCCCCACATTATATGTGCTAATTGTAATGCCTCGTTTTCCTCCTTGTCCCTCCCTTCCCACCCATCCTCCCCAATCCCTTCCCTTTGGTAACTGTTAGTCAATTCTTGGGTTCTGTGAGTCTGCTGCTGTTTTGTTCCGTCAGTTTTTGCTTTGTTCTTACACTCCACAGATGAGTGAAATCATTTCATACTTACTTGTCGTTCTCTACCTGGCTTATGTCACTGAGCATAATACCCTCTAGCTCCGTCCATGTTGTTGCAGATGGTAAGATTTGTTTTCTTCTTATGGCTGAATCATATTCCATTGTGCATATATACCACATCGCCTTTATCCATTCATCCACTGATGGACACTTAGGTTGCTTCCATTTCTTGGCTATTGTAAATAGTGCTGCAATAAACATAGGGGTGCATCTGTCTTTTTCAAATTGGGCCCCTGCATTCTTAGCGTAAATTCCTAGGAGTGAAATTCCAGGGTCAAATGGTATTTCTATTTTTAAGTTTTTGAGGAACCTCCATACTGCTATCCACAATGGTTGAACTATTTTACATTCCCACTAGCAGTGTAGGAGGGTTCCCCTTTCGGCACATCCTTGCCAACATTTCTTGTTGTTTGTCCTTTGGATGTTAGCCATCCTAACAGGTGTGAGGTGATATCTCACTGTGGTTTTAA
The DNA here is from genome assembly GCA_032199065.1 of Smutsia gigantea. Lineage (NCBI taxonomy): Eukaryota > Metazoa > Chordata > Mammalia > Pholidota > Manidae > Smutsia > Smutsia gigantea. Next base: position 23,296 of record JAVSCE010013504.1, read on the forward strand.
TTTGCATTTCTCTGATGATTAGTGATGTGGAGCATCTTTTCATGTGCCTCTTGGCCATCTGAATTTCTTCTTTGGAGAAGTGTCTGTTCAGCTCCTCTGCGCATTTTTTAATTGGCTTATTTGCAGTTTGTTTGTTGAGGTGCATGAGCTCTTTGTATAATTTGGATGTCAACCCCTTATTGGATTTGTCATTTATGAATATATTCTCCCATACTGTAAGATGTCTTTTTGTTCTACTGATGGTGTCCTTTGCTGTACAGAAGCTTTTTAGTTTGATATAGTTCCACTTGTTCATTTTTGCTTTTGTTTCCCTTGCCCAGAGAGATATGTTCATGAAAAAGTTGCTCATGTTTATGTCCAAGAGATTTTGCCTATGTTTTTTTCTAAGAGTTTTATGGTTTCATGACTTACATTCATGTCTTTGATCCATTTTGAGTTTACTTTTGTGTATGGGGTTAGACAATAATCCAGTTTCATTCTCTTATATATAGCTGTCCTGTTTTGCCAACATCAGCTTTTGAAGAGGCTGCCATTTCCACAGTGTATATTCATGGCTCCTTTATTGTATATTAATTGACCATATATGCTTGGGTTTATGTCTGGGCTCTCTAGTCTGCTCCATTGGTCTATGGGTCTGTTCTTGTGCCAGTACCAAATTGTCTTGATTACTGAGGCTTTGTAGTAGAGCTTGAAGTAAGGGAGCATAATTCCCCCCACTTTATTCTTCTTTCTCAGGATTGCTTTGGCTACTCGGGGTCTTTTGTTGATCCATATGAATTTTAGAATGATTTTCTCTAGTTCATTGAAGAATGGTGTCAGTATTTTGATAGGGATTGCATTGAATCTGTAAATTGCTTTAGGCAAGATGGCCATTTTGATGATATTAATTCTTCCTATCCATGAGCACGGCATGTGTTTCCATTTATTGGGATCTTCTTTAATTTCTCTCATGATTGTCTTGTAGTTTTCAGAGTATAGAACTTTCACTTCCTTGGTCAGGTTTATTCCTATGTATTTTATTCTTTTTGATGCAACTGTGAACGGAGTTGTTTTCCTGATTTCTCTTTCTGCTAGTTCATCGTTAGTGTATAGGAATACAACAGATTCCTGTGTATTAATTTTGTATCCTGCAACTTTGCTGAATTCAGATATTAGATCTAGAAGTTTTGGAGTGGATTCTTTAGGGTTTTTTATATACAATATCATGTCATCTGCAAACAGGGACAGTTTGACTTATTCCTTACCAATCTGGATGCCTTTTATTTCTTTATTTTGTCTGATTGCCATGGCTAGGACCTCCAGAACTATGTTGAATAAAAGTGGGGAGAGTGGGCACCCTTGTCTTGTTCCCAATCTTAAAGGAAAAGCTTTCAGCTTCTCACTGTTAAGTATAATGTTGGCTATGGGTTTTTCATATATGGCCTTTATTATGCTGAGGTACTTGCCGTCTATATCCATTTTGTTGGAGTTTTTATCATGAATGGATGTTGAATATTGTCGAATGCTTTTTCAGCATCAATGGAGATGATCATGTGGCTTTTGTCCTGTTTTGTTTATGTGGTGGATTATGTTGATGGATTTTTGAATGTTGTACCATTCTTGCATCCCCAGGATGAATCCCACTTGATTATGATGGATGATATTTTTGATGTATTTTTGAATTAAATTTGCTAATATTTTGTGTATTTTTGCATCTATGTTCATCAGGGATATTGGTCTGTAATTTTCTTTTTTTGTGGTGTCTTTGCCTGGTTTTGGTATTAGAGTGATGTTGGCCTCATAGAATGCGTTTGGGAGTATTCCCTCCTCTTCTACTTTTTGGAAAACGTTAAGGAGGATGGGTGTTAGGTCTTCACTTAATGTTTGATAAAATTCAGCAGTGAAACCATCTGGTTCAGAAGTTTTGCTCTTAGGTAGTTTTTTTATTACTGATTCAATTTCCTTGCTGGTAATTGGTCTATTCAGATTTTGTATTTCTTCCTGGGTCAGCCTTGGAAGGTTGTATTTTTCTAGAAAGGTGTCCATTTCTTCTAGGTTATCCAGTTTGTTGGCATACAATCTTTCATAGTACTCTCTAATAATTCTTTGTATTTCTGTGGTTTCCGTAGTGATTTTTCCTTTTTCTCATTTCTGAATCTGTTTATGTGTGTAGACTCTTTTTTTCTTGATAAGTCTGGCTAGGGTTTTATCTATTTTGTGAATTTTCTCAAGGAACAAGCTCCTGCTTTCATTGATTCTTTCCATTGTTTTATTTTTCTCGATTTTATGTATTTCTGCTCTAATCTTTATTATGTCCCTCCTCTACTGACTTTGGGCCTCATTTTTTCTTCCTTTTCTAGTTTCATTAATTGTGAGTTTAAAGTGTTTATATGGGATTGTTCTTTCCTGATGTTGCCTGTATTGCAATATACTTCCATCTTAGCACGGACTTCGCTGCATCCCAAGATTTTGTGGTGTTGAAATACTGTTCTCATTTGTCTCCATATATTGCTTGATGTCTGTTTTTATTTGGTCATTGATCCATTGGTTATTTAGGAGCATGTTGTGAAGCCTCTATGTGTTTGTGGGCTTTTTCATTTTCTTTGTATAATTTATTTCTAGTTTCATACTTTTGTGATCTGAGAAGCTGGTTGGTACAGTTTCAATCTTTTTGAATTTACTGAGGCTCTTTTTGTGTCCTAGTTTATGATCTATTCTTGAAACTGTTCCATGTGCACTTGTGAAGAATGTGTATTCTGCTGCTTTTGCATGAAGTGTTCCGTAGATGTCTGTTACATCCATCTGTTTTAATACGTTGTTCAGTGCTTCTGTCTCTTTACTTATTTCCTGTCTGGTTGACCTGTCCTTTGGAGTGAGTGGTGTGTTGAAGTCTCCTAAAATGAATGCATTTCATTCTATTTCCCCCTTTAATTCTGTTAGTATTTGTTTCACATATGTAGGTGATCCTGTGTTGGGTGCATAGATATTTATAATAGTTATATCCTCTTGTTGGACTGACCACTTTATAATATGTAATGTCCTTCTTTGTCACTTGTGACTTTCTTCGTTTTGAAGTCTAACTTGTCTGATACAAGTACTGCAACTCCTACATTTTTCTCCCTATTAGTTGCATGAAACATCTTTTTCAGTCCCTTTACTTTCAGTCTGTGTATGTCTTTGGGTTTGATGTGACTCTCTTGTAGGCAGAATACAGTTGGTTCTTGTTTTTTTATCCATTCAGTGACTCTATGTCTTTTGACTGGTGCATTCAGACCATTTACATCTAGGGTGATTATCAATAGGTATGTACTTATTGCCATTGTACACTTTAGATTTGTTGTTACCAAAGTTTCAACGGTAATTCCCTTACTATCTAACAGTCTAATTTAACGCACTTTGTATACCTTTATGAACACAACCTAAAGGTTCTTTTTTTTCCTCCTCCGTTCTTTATATGTTTGGTATCATATTCTGTACTCTTTGTCTACCACTTGATTGACTTTGGTGGTAGCTGATTTGATTTTGTGTCTGCTTAGTAATTAATTGTTCTACTTTGCTTTGGTTTTATTTCCCTTGGTGACATCTATTTAGCCTTAGGAATACTTCCACTTATAACAGTCCCTCCAAAATTCACTGTAGAGGTGGTGTGTGGGAGGTAAATTCTCTCAGCATTTGCTTATCTGAAAATTGTTTAATCTCTCCTTCAAATTTAAATGATAACCTTGCCAGGTATAGTATTCTTGGTTTGAGGCCCTTGTACTTCATTGCATTAAATATATCATGCCACTCCCTTCTGGCCTGTAAGGTTTCTGTTGAGAAATCTGGTGATAGCCTGATGGGTTTTCCTTTGTATGTGATCTTTCTTCTCTCTCTAGCTGCTTGTAAAAGTCTGTCTTTATCCATGATCTTTGACATTTTACTTATTATATGTCTTGATGTTGTCTTCCTTGGGTCCCTTGTGTTGGGAGATCTGTGTACCTCCATGGCTTGAGAGAATATCTCCTTCCCCAGACTGGGTAGTTTTCAGCAATTACCTCCTCAATGACACTTTGTATCCCTTTTAATCTCTCTTCTTCTTCTGATACCTCTATAATGTGGATATTGCTCCGTTTGGTTTGGTCACACAGTTTTCTCAATATTCTTTAATTCTTAGAGATTCTTTTTTCTCTCTGTGTCTCAACTTCTTTATATTCCTCTTCTCTAATTTCTATTCCATTTACCATCTCTTCTACTACATCTAATCTGCTTTTTAATCCCTCCATTGTATGTTTCGTTTCAGAAATTCTTAGTGATATGGAATTTCTTAGTGATTGAATCTGAGACTTAAATTCGTTCCTGAGTTCTTGAATATTTTTCTGTACCTCCATAAGCATGTTTATAATTTTTATTTTGAGCTCTCTTTCAGGAAGATTGGTGAGTTCAGTTTCATTTGTCTCTTTTTCTGGGATCTGTGAGAATTTTGTCTGAACCATGTTCTTTTAGTGTTTCATATTTGTGTGTGGTATGCACTAGTGCACAGAAGCTCCAGTCTCTGGAGCTGCTCAGCCCCAAGAATAAGGTTGGGGGTCATAGGGGAGTGGAGCTGGTGCCTGCTGGGACGAAAGATCTGTTTCCTGATTCCCGTCTGTGGTGCCTGTCTGCAGTGTCAGAGCCAGCAGGCTAAGTACACAGCTGTAAGCCTCTGGGCTTTGTGTCTCTAGCTGTTGTATTCGGTGCCTCCCTCTGGCTGGCCTGATGCCAGCACAGTGTCTGCCAGTTTGTAAACCAGTGCTGGCAGGCTAGGAGGAAGGTGCATTGGAACTGTATATAGTAAAAGATTTTATCATGTACCTATCCAAGCACCATCCCAAAGTCAGCAAGTTATATTTTAAACAGCTTGCAGAGATTTTCCAAAGTAAGCTATTAAGTTCAGCTATTCCATAGTTACTTTTAGTGTCTTTGTGGTATGTCATGTGATAGTATTTATGAAATTAAAAAATTCTTAATTTTCAAAGGAACCTTGGAAATGTATCATCTGAATGAAAGTCTGTCACTCTAAATGAATATGTGTAAAAATTTGACCATCTCAGCTTAAGACACAAAACAGCAACTTGGAGAAATGAAGAGAGTTTACAGTTAGTGTGTTAAATTTTTGTTGCAATAGTATGCTTAGTCTTAACATAATATTTCTAATTGAAAAGTCATATGTATTTGTTACCATGTCTGATGATTACTTTGTTAAAAGCAAAATGGGTCATGTGATATATTAAATCTTAATTGCTGTTTTTAAATGTTTAATCATGCCAAACAAATCATGTCTGTGCCATCCAGGGTTTATTGTAATCTTTTAATGAGTACTTGGATTGTGGTAAAGGGCTTGTACTATGCACTTTTTATTAAAGAATAAATAGAAAATGTTAGTAACAAAAGAAAAGGCTGTGTGTCATATGGGGGGGCCTTGGAGCTGAGTAGGCAGCCAGGGTGATGGAGCACCTGAAGCTCCTCAAGGTTCCCAACCAGCTTGGCAGAGCGTGCCCAGACAACCTTGTCCAGCTCTCCCTCCTTCCTTGCAGCAAGCACCATGCCAACCCCGCCCCTTCAGCAGCCCTCTCACTGCTAGGAAGCCTCTCAGACTACCTAACTTTCTTTTGTCCCAGACCGGCTGAATGTGGATCCCCTTCCTTCACAAATGGCCAGAGACTGTCTCTCAAGCACTCTGCCTGTCCCAGCTCCCCTACTCCACCAACCTCCAGAGCACCACACAATGTAGGATTGTGCTCCAAAGCAGACCACCAGGGCTGGGTGTTCAGCAGTCTTAGGCTTCCACCCCTTCCTGCTCCATTTCTCTTCCTCCTGCCTGTTAGCTGAGGTGGGGGAAGGACTTGGGTCCCGCCGAATCTAGGCTTTCATACATTACCATTTCATGAGGTCTGTTGGTGAGGTCTGTATGCAGACTGGTGCAGCCTTCTTTCCTTTGCTGTTTTAGGTCTAGTTGTATTACCTATATTTTCACACTATATGTGGTTTTGGGAGGAATTCTCTCTCTCACCTCTCATGCCGCCATCTTGAATCCTCACCCACAATTATTATTATATATTTACACATATTCTTTATCCATTCATCTATTGATAGACACTTTGGTTGCTTCCGTATCTTGGCTAGTGTAAATAATACAGCAATATACATAGGGGTATGTATATCTTTTTGAATCAGAGATTTTATATTTTTTTGTGTAAATTCCTACAAGTGGAATTACTTGGTTGTGTGGTATTTCTAGTTTTAATTTTTGATGAAAAGCATAAACTTTGCCAGTCAGTGAGGTGGGAGGGGCAATATAACATATCTATCATGCAGGGGGCTGTGATGATCAAATGCTTAGTGCTGGTACCAAGGAAGACAGTAATAAATGGCAGTTCCTTCCCTCTACCATATCGTAGTAGCTACCTCCCAGCTCTTGCTCACCATTCCATTCTCCCACATCCTCCCCTTTCACTTCACTACCCCCATTCCTCCTGCCCTTCAGAGGTCACCAGAGACTTTGTTTCCATGGAAACCAGCATCTCCATTAGTTCTGAGTTTAATGGTCCCTAAGTGTCTGTCTGGACTGGGTTCCTAGGTCACATCAGAGGGAGCTTTCCTGTGAGCTGACGAGCTGTTGATAAATTGTCAAACACAAGCCATTATATTCAAGTCATCCTAATTAGACACAATAGCTTGTATGATACTTCAGTGTAAAGAGAGGATGTGAGGAAATCATCCCATTCTGTCCAGGGCTTGGGTATTCAGTGACAGGGAGTCAATGTCCCCGAAGGCTTTAGCATACATCACTAAGGATTTGCTTTTTCCTTATCTTCCCACCTGTCCTTTAAGGTTCTAAGGTCACAAGAGTTTTCTGCTCTGTTCATACTTGGTTTCTGTGCAGACCTCAACCTTGTTCCCGACCCAGCTCTTACCCCTGACCTGTTTTTCTCATTCATTCAGTCATCCACCATTTATGAGTCCCTGGTCTAGGCACTGTGGATATAGCAAGTGAGCTAAATAGACAGTGATTCCTATAATCATGGAGCTTATAGTCAAGTAGGGAAGATAGACAAAAATCAAGTACCTACAGAATAACATGCAAAATTAAAGCTGATCATTGGAAAAGAGGTTTACAATATCACTCTTGATGAGGGTCCCAGCCCCATTTCTTCTTTGTTCCTCCTCATGGATGGTCTATATACTCAGAGTAATTTCTCCTGTCCTGCTTTCACATCTGCTAAGGGATCACATGAGAATACATGGAGAGTTTGAGATTCATTAGTGTCACCAGTGGCACAAGGTTGGAGGTGGGGGTGAGTCTTCTAGGAGAAATAGCCATGTGAGACCCATAAATCCTGGGAGCCTTTGGAAACTTTAAAGGTACACTTTGCCTACCAGGACAGAGGACAACAGCTATCTCCAAGCCTCCAAGGCATTAGAAGCTGGCACCTTCCAGATCAGTCAGTCTTAGCTTTTCCTGCCCCCAATCACAAACCTCCTATTTTGTTTTTTTGACAAAGTCTCCATCCCCTGATCATTCTTAGTTTGCCAGATGAGAAAAAGGGCAAACTGGCACTCAAGTCAGAATGCCTAGAAGCCGTGCCCAGTAAGCAGAAGAGATGGATGTGATTGGGGTGAATCTGAGGCATGCAGGAAAAATCCTATGAGCATAGTGAAGGCACCTTTGAGAAACTTTGGCTAAAACATTAAGTGCAAGGGATGGGGGCTAGCCTGACCTCTGGGGCAGCTGAGAATTTGGGAGTGACATACAGACCTCCTACCCTATTGAATGGGGTATGCTCTCTGGATGTGACAGACAAGGCCTGTGGCTGCCAGTTTGCCAACTGCTGACCCCATGGTCCTGGCTCTTAGGATTGCCAAATTTAGCACACAAAGGCACAGGACTCCATTAAATTTGAATTTCAGATGAACAGTAAATAATGTTTTAGTATAAGTATGTCCCATGCAAAATTTGGGACATACTTACACTAAAACATTCTTTATTGCTTATGTGAAATTCAAATATAACTGGAATCCTGCAGTTTATTTGGTAACACTACTTGGTTGGGGTGAAAATTGCTTTGTAAGGGAAGGACTGGCTATATTTTTTATCTGTCTCTGGGGGCCTAGGGTATGGCTCAGTGGGGAGTTGGGCCTGGGTCTGAGAGCAAGAAGAAGGATTTCACTGTCAGGATGCTCAATGAGGCCATGAGGAGCCCACCCTGGGTGGCTTGGAATTAAAAACCACCCTTTCTAAGGGCTCAGAGAGCCCTTCCAGGTCTGATAGTCTCTGGGCCTTGGAATCCACAAGGATTTTGAGAGGGTGGGATGAGAAGATGATGGAGGGGGATAGGACTAAGGGCTGGAAGCCCCCAAGCAACCTTGACTGTTTCTCTGATGTCAAGATGGTGAGATGCATGCAGATGCATCCACTGGGTACATGGCCTTCTCTGTGCAGATAGGGAGAGAGAGCTTCTAGAATAATACAAATGCCCACACTGTTATTGATTCCACTCTTGAGTTTCTGACCCTGCTTTCTCCAAGCTAACTGCTTGGAGGGAAGCCCATCCCACGGCAAGCCCAGCTGAACTCGAGGCTCTCTTTCCTCAGTGGCCTGCTTTCCCCTCCCTTCCCCTCCTCTTAGTGAGAGTGACAGCAGCAACCTACTAGTGGGCACTATTTCACAGTTCACAAAGTGATTGGCTGTCTGTTGCTTGTTCTTGATTCTCACAAGTCTGAAAGGGAGGACCTGATACGTATTTACATTTGAGGAGACCAAGCCCTAGATTTTTGCCCAGTGCCAGCCACATGGGTCGGGCCTGCAGCCACTCAGGTATTTTTATAACAAACCTCAGTGCATGCCTACCGTGTGGCCTGTGTTAAGGGCTGGGCATATGAGAACAGTAAGACCAAGTATACTATCCAGTTCCTGCCTCTGAGAGCAACAAGAGCAGGGTTGGGGGTGAGGAGTTAGGGTCGGTGGATGCACCATGAAATGGCAGGAAGAACAAAACACAGCTTCTCAGGGCTTGGCTTGATATGAATGAGGCCCCTTCAGGGGTAGCTCAGTGAAGGGAATGAGCACTCAGCCCCAGGCATTCTTCCTTTCTGGTGGGCAGCTCTTCCTCTTCTCAGGCTGGCCAGTCTCAACTTGTTGCTTGGTGCTGGCCCCTGGTAGTGTACCCGGCCCTGTGCACATGGCCACAGCCCACCTGGGCCCTGCTGAGGCAGGTAAGGGCAGATCCTTTCCGTGCAGGCTCCCCGAGGGCCTTGATGAACCTTCCCTTCCCCCACTCCTACGTTTTGCCTGATACAGTCTTTTGTGGAAGTCCACTTGCAAGGAGATCAAAAGAAAGCTGGTGCTCTGTTTGAAGTGAGGGCTAAAAGTCTAGCGTCCTGTGGTCAGCCCCACTTTAGTTGCCCCCCTAGAATGCCTCTGAAAGATGAGGGTCAACAGAACACACTTTAGAAACCAGCAACTAGTTTTATTTATTTTTTTTATTATAATTTATTTTAGTATCATTATTCTACAGTCACATGTGCAATATTATGGTTATGAAACTACCCCTTCACCAGGTCCCCCCACCAACCCCATTATAGTCACTGTCCATCACCATAGTGAGTTGCAATAGAGTCACTACTTGTCTTCTCTGAGTTGTACAGCCCTCCCCGTGCCCCCCCAAAATTACATCTGCTAATCAATTCCCCTTTTGCCCCTTGTCCCACCCTTCCCACCCATCCTCCCCAGTCCCTTTCCCTTTGGTAACTATTAGTCCATTCTTGGGTTCTGTGAGTCTGCTGCTGTTTTCCTTCAGTTTTTTTCTTTGTTCTTATACTGCACATACGAGTGAAAACATTTGATACTTCCCTTTTTCTGCCTGTCTTATGTCACTGAGCATAATACCCTCTAGCTCCATGCATGTGGTTGCAAATATCTGGATTTGTTTTCTTCTTATTCCATTGTGTGTATATACCACATCTTCTTTATCCATTCATCTACTGATGGACACTAAGGTTGCTTCCATTTCTTGGCTATTGTAAATAGTGCTGCGATAAACAGAGGGGTGCATATGTCTTTTTTAACTGGGCTCCTGCATTCTCAGGGTAAATTACTAGGAGTGGAAATCCTAGGACAAATGGTATTTCTATTTAGAGCTTTTTGAGGAACCTCCATACTGCTTTCCACAATGGTTGAACTAATTTACAGTCCCACCAGCAGTGTAGGAGGGTACCCTTTTCTCCACATCCTCACCAACATTTGTTGTTGTTTGTCTTTTGATGTTGGCCATCCTTACTGGTGTGATGGGATATCCAATAGTGGTTTTAATTTGCATTTCTTTGATGATTAGTGATGTGGAGCATCTTTTCATGTGCCTGTTGGCCATCTGAATTTCTTCTTTGGAGAAGTGTCTATTCATGTCCTCTGCCCATTTCTGAGTTGGACTATTTACTTTATGTTTGTTGAGGTGCATGAGTTCTTTATATATTTTGAATGTCAACCCTTTCCCGGATATATCATTTATGAATATATTCTCCCATACTGTAGGATGACTTTTTGTTCTACTGATGGTGTCCTCTGCTGTACAGAAGCTTTTCAGGTTGATATAGTTCCACTTGTTCATTTTTGCTTTTGTTTCCCTTGCTTGGGGAGATATGTTCATAAAGAAGTCACTCATGTATACGTCTAAGAAAATTTTTCCTATGTTTTTTTCTAAGAGTTTTATGGTTTCATGACTTACATTCATGTCTTTGATCCATTTTGAGTTGACTTTTGTGTATGGGGTTAGACAGTAGACCAGTTTCATTCTCTTACATTTAGCTGTCCAGTTTTGCCAACACCAGCTGCTGCAGAGGCTGTCATCTCCCCATTGTATATCCTAGGCTCCTTTTTCAAATATTAGTTGACTGTACATATTTGGGTTAATGTTTGGATTTTCTATTCTGATCCTGGTCTGTGGGTCTGTTTTTGTGCCAATACCAAATTGTCTTGATTACTGTGGCTTTGTAATAGAGCTTGAAGTCAGGGAGTGTAATTCCTCCTGTTTTATTCTTCCTTCTCACGATTGCTTTGCCTACTCGGGGTCTTTTGTGGTTCCATATGAATTTTAGAATTATTTGTTACAGTTCATTCAAGAAAACTGTTGGTATTTTGATAGGGATTACAATGACTCTGTAGATTGCTTTAGGTAGTATAGACATTTTGACAATATTTATTCTTCCTAGCCAAGAGCATGGGATGAATTTCCATTTATTAGTGTCCTCTTTAATTTCTCTTAGGAGTGTCTTGTAGTTTTCAGAGTATAGGTCCTTCACTTCCTTCATTAGGTTTATTCCTAGGTATTTTATTCTTTTTGATGCAATTGTGAATGGAATTGTTTCTCTGATTTCTCTTTCTGTTAGTTGATTTTTAGTATATAGGAAAGCAACATATTTCTGTGTGTTCATTTTGTATCCTGCAACTTTGCTGAATTCAGATTTAGTTCTAGTAGTTTTGGAGTCTTTAGGGTTTTTTATGTACAATATCATGTCATCTGCAAATAGTGACAATTTGACTTCTTCATTACCAATCTGGATGCCTTGTATGTCTTTGTTTTGTCTGATTGCCGTGGCTAGGACCTCCAGTACTATGTTGAATAACAGTGGAGAGAGTGGGCATCCCTGTCTTGTTCTTGATCTTAGATGAAAAGCTTTCAGCTTCTCGCTGTTAAATATGATGTTAGATGTGAGTTTATCATACAAAGCCTTTATGATGTTGAGGTACTTGCCCTCTATACCCATTTTGGTGAGAGTGTTAATCATGAATGGATGCTGTATTTTGTCAAATGCTTTTTCAGCATCTATGGAGATGATCATGTGGTTTTTGTTCTTCTTTTTGTTGATGTGGTGGATGATGTTGATGGATTTTCGAATGTTGTACCATCCTTGCATCCCTGCTATGAATCCCACTTCATCAGAGTGTATGATCCTCTTGATGTATTTTTGAATTCGGTTTGCTAATATTTTGTTGAGTATTTTTGCATCCACGTTCATCAGGGATATTGGTCTGTAGTATTCTTTTTTGGTGAGGTCTTTGCCAGGTTTTGGTATTAGAGTGATGCTAGCTTCATAGAATGAGTTCAGATGTATTCCCTCCTCTTCTAATTTGGGGAAAACGTGAAGCAGAATGGTTGTTATTTCTTGTCTATATGTCTGGTGGAATTCAGAGGTGAATCCATCTGGTCCGGGGGTTTTGTTCTTGGGTAGTTTTTTGATTACTGATTCAATTTCATTGCTGGTGATTGGTCTGTTTACTTTTTCAGTTTCTTGTTTGGTCAGTTTTGGAAGGCTGTATTTTTCTAAGAAGTTGTCCTTTTCTTCTAGGTTTTACAGCTTGTTAGCATATATATTCTCATAGTATTCTCTTATAATTCTTTGTATTTCTTTGGGGTCTGTTGTTATTTTTCCTTGGTCATTTCTCATTTTTTTAATGTGTGTAGATTCTCTTTTTCTCTTAATAAGTCTTGCTAGGGGTTTATCTATTTTATTTATTTTTTCAAAGAAACGGCTCTTGGTTTCATTGATTTTTTTCTATTGTTTTATTCTTCTCAATTTTATTTATTTCTTCTCTGATCTTTATTATGTCCCTCCTTCTGGTTATTTAGGGCCTGGTTTGTTCTTCTTTTTCCAATTTCAGTAATTCTGTCTTTCAACTATTCATTTGGGAATGTTCTTCTTTCTTTAAATGGGCCTGGATTGCAATATACTCTCCTAGAACTGCCTTTGCTGCATCCCACAGAAGTTGTGGCTTTGTGTTGTTGTTGTCATTAGTCTCCATATATTCTTTGATTTCTGTTTTGATTCGGTCATTAACCCATTGATTAATTAGGAGAATCTTGTTACGTCTCCATGTATTTGTGAATCTTTTTGTTTTCTTTCTAAAATTTAATTCTAGTTTTATACTTTTATGATCTGAGAAGTTGGTTCTTAGAATTCCAATATTTTTAGCTTTACTAAGGTTCTTTTTGTGGTATAGTGTGTGGTCTATTCTGGAAAATCTTCCATGTGCACTTGAGAGGATGTGTATCTTGTTCCTTTTGGGTGTAGAGTTTTGTATATGTCTGTTAGGCCCATCTGTTCTAGTGTGTTGTTCAGTGCCTCTGTGTCTTTACTTATTTTCTGTCTGGTTGATCTGTCCTTTGGAGTGAGTGGTGTGTTGAAGTCACCTAAAATGGATGCATTGCTGTCTATTTCCTCCTTTAATTCTGTTAGTATTTGTTTCACATATGCCGGCGCTCCTGTACTGGGTGCATATATATTTATAATGGTTATATCCTCTTGTTGGATCGACCCCTTTATCATTATGTAATGTCCTTCTTTATCTCTTGCTACTTTCTTCGTTTTGAAGTCTATTTTGTCTGATACAAGTACTGCAACACCTGCTTTTTTCTCCTTGTTGTGTACATGAAATTTCTTTTTCCATCCCTTCACCTTTAGTCTGTGTATATCTCTGGGTTTGAGGTGAGTTTCTTGAAGGCAGCATATAGATGGGTCTTGTGTTTTTATGCATTCTGTTACTCTGTGTCTTTTGATTGATGCATTCATTCCATTTACATTTAGGGTGGTTATCAATAGATATATACTTATTGCCATTGCTGGCTTTAGATTCGTGGTTAACAAAGGTTCAAGGTTTGCTTCTTTATTATCTAACAATCGAACTTAACTTTCTTGTTAAGTTATTGTAAACACAGTCTGATGTTTCTTTATTTCTTTCCCTTCATATTTTTCCTCCTCCATTCTTTATATACTAGGTATTTTATTCTTTGCCTTTAGTTAGTATTTGGATGGTCTGCTTTGTTTGCTAAGATTTTATTTTCTCTGGTGATGTCTTTTTAGCCTTAGGAGTGCTTCCCTCTAGAGCAGTTCCTTTAAGATGTCCTGTAGAGGTGGTTTATGGGAGGCAAACTGTCTCAGCTTTCGTTTGCCTGGAAATTGTTTAATCCCTCCATCATATTTAAATGATAATCGTGCCGGATACAGTATTCTTGGTTCGAGGCCCTTCTGTTTCATTACATTAAATATATCATGCCATTCTCTTCTTGCCTGTAAGTTTTCTGTTGAGAAGTTTGATTATAGTCTGATGGGTTTTCCTTTGTAGGTGATCTTTTTTCTTTCTGTAGCTGTCTTTAATACTCTGTCATTGTCTTTGATCTTTGCCATTTTAATTATTATGTGTCTTGGTGTTGTCTTCCTTGGGTCCCTTGTGTTAGGAGATGTGCGTGCTTCTGTGGACTGCGAGACTATTTCCTTCCCCAGCATGGGGAAGTTTTCAGCAATTATTTCTTCAAAGACACTTTTTACCCCTTTTTCTCTCTCTTCTTCCTCTGGCACTCCTATAATGCGAATATTGTTCTGTTTTTAATTGGTCACACGGTTCTCTTAATATTCTTTCATTCCTAGAGCTCCTTTTATCTCTCTCTGCCTCAGCTGCTCTGTATTCCTGTTCTCTGATTTCTATTCCATTAACAGTCTCTTGCATCTCGTCCAGTCTGCTGCTAAGCCTGTTGATGGCTTGTCTCATTTCTGCATTTTTCCTGACTTCACTCACTTCCTCCCTCAGCTCTTACATATTTCTCTGTAGATCCATCAGCATGGTTTTGACTTTTATTCTGAATTCTTTTTCAGGAATATAGTGCATTTCCATCCCTTCAGGTTCCCTCTCAGGTGTTGTCTGGGTCTGGGTGATCTTTGTCTGTGCCATATTCCTCTGTCTTTTCATGGTGATAGAAGTGGTCCCTGGTAGGTGCCACATATGTCAGCTGGGCTCTTTAAGACTTAAAAAAAAACTGAAAAAACAAAAACAGAAACAAAAACAAAAAAAAGAAGGAAGAGAAAGAAAAGAGAAAAAATAAAGAAAGAAAAGAAAAGAAAGTGAAAAAAAGAAAACGCCCACTGCGAGTGGATTCTGTAAGGATGCTGTAGGTGGCGGTATTACTCCACTATTCTGCAGCCGCGGCCGCGCTGGTCTTTGTAGCTCTGGCGAGCTTGGTAATGAATGGGAGGCTGTTGTTCTCCGTGTAAAGTTTCAGTGTGGCTACCTTTTCCCAGTCACCAGCCAAGGGGTCCAAAATTCCTCAGGACACCCAGCCCCCTGGGCTGAGTGTGCAGGGGTGATCATGTTCCCTACCTGGGCCCCTCGCCTCTACAAGACCGCTAAAGACAGCGCGCTTTTCTCTTGTCCCGGGTCACCGGCTTCACATACCTGGGCGCCTTCCTAGCTCAAAACCTGCACCTTCTGCCTCTCCCATATCCGATGCACCGTGTAATGTGTGACAGTGCTTCCGGCACAGATCACCGGGGCTGGTTATTTCGTGGGTTGTACTTCCACTCCCTCTCAGCTCTGAATGCTCTCCTCCCACTGGTGCGCTAGGGTTGTGGAGTGCTCAGGTCCTGCCGGGTCGCAGCTCTGTATCTTACCCACCTCGCGGGGTGCTGAGTCCTCTCAGGTGCAGATGCAGGCTGTGCACTGTCCTGTGACTTCTGGTCTCTCATTTAGGAGTAGTTGTATTTGCTGTATTTTCATAGATTTATATGGTTTTGGGAGGAGATTTCCGCCGCCCTGCTCACTCTGCCATCTTCCCGGAACCTCCCCCCAGCAACTAGTTTTAATAGCCATCACAGTGTCAACCTTTCCTGCAGGCCTCTCTCACATGTGATGGCTGAAACTAGCCTTATAATTTTCTTCACCCATCCTGCATGCCCACTTTCCATCTAGGGACTGAGTCAGAAGCCTGGCCATCCTCTCCATGCTCACCTCCACACCAGATACCCACGCTGGACTATTTCCTATCTGCCAGAGTCTTCTCTATCCCCCACTGCACCCATGTATTTGATGTATAGAGAGCTTTGTTTCCCAATAGAAGTTGTCTCAGAAATTTTCCCTAACAGAAGCTTGGATAATGAGTAGTCTACCCTCTCCAAACAATAATGTCAGTTTGAAGGGGAGAGAAACCTGGACGAAGAGGTCTTTCTGTGCTAGGAGAGGCCCCATAAGCCCATCACTTCCTCTATGTGGAGGTGGAGCTGATCCTGCAAGTAGGTATTAGAGAGGATATAAGAGTGAGCCTGTGTGTCAATCATGGGGTCAGTGCAGCCCCTGGGCACTGTCAATCATCCTTATGTAGCATTTGGCACAAGTCACCATCCCTCCTCAGAAGCTGATCTTGCCTCCTCAGTGTCCATAGGATTAAGTCCAACCTCCTCATCCTGGTGTCCAGACTCCTTTGGCAATTGGCTCTGCTGCCTTTTCTGCCTCTCCCACCAACCCCATCACACAACCACCATTCCCTCCAAGCGGGCGAGTTCCACATATTTCCTGCAGAGCTGGATGGGAAAAGGCTTAAGACATGAAGGGTACCCAGGCCAAGGTTGGGCCACTGGTTGGGTGCTCACCAATGCAACACCCCTGGAGGAGCATCTCAGCCTCAGAGAAGAGAGTGCTTTCATAGGGCCTGTGTTTCAGAGGAGACATCCAGAATCCAGCCACTTCCCACCATCCTGACTACCACCAAGCTGGTCTGAGCCACCACTGTCTCTCATATGCATTATTGCCATGGCCTCTCAAAAGTCTCCTCCTTCTTCCCTGGCCCTTTAAAACCACAAGACAGTTCTGTCCCCTTTCCCCTCAAAACCCTGCAATGGTTCTCCATTCCCATCAGAGTAAAAGGCCAAGGTCTTCCACCATCCGGCCCCCTCAAGCTCCTCTTCACCTCCTCAGTTCCTCTTACCCACTTGGCTCACCTCTCTCACCTACTCTGTTCCTCAAGACCTGTGAGGCACACCCCACCTTGGATTTGTGCACTGCACTGGCTGGGCCTTCTGCCTGGAACATTCTCAATCGCGATGGACACATGGCTCACTTCCTCATACCCTTCAAGGCTTTGCTCAAAGGCTACCTTTTTATCCTGGCCCTCCCTGACCATGCCTTCTAAAATTGTATAGCCCTCTCTCCCTACCTAATCTCTCCCCACCTCCAGTGCCTTGAGTTCTTCTTACTCTGTTCAAACTATTTTTCTTTTTCCATGGTGCATGCCACTTTATACTGCACTATATAATTGGTCAATTAATTAATTTCTATCATCTGTCTTCTCCTACTAGAATACAAACTTCACAAAAGCATGAATTCTTTTTGATTTGTTTTTATTTGTTTATTTTCTGCCTGGAACAGTCCATGGCATATACTACATCCTCAATAACTTTATGCTGCATGAAGAAGCCCTTCCAGTCTTTTACACTTTCATCTACTTGGTGCATAGCACACACCTGGCTGGACTTGGATTCTCGGACACTCACATGTCCCCACAACATATGACATGAGCTTGGAGATGCCACCTACTGATATGGATATATGAACAGGCATTGACAACTAGATACTTTGGCCTTTGTACATACATACATACACACAAAGGCTGCATGTACACATGGATGTACATGGAGAAATCACCTTTTTAAAATTTGTTTTTTATATGACCTCAAGGGACCTTTTCTTTACAAAATTCTATTATAAATAATCTCAAACCAAGAGAAAAGTTGACTTGTACAGTGAACACCCACAACCTAGATTGCATATTTTGTCATATTTGATTTATTGCACATCTGTCCGTCAATATATCCCTCTGTCCATCCATCATTGCATCCTGTATGTGCTTCAAAGTAAATTGCAGCTATCTGAACTCTTCACCCCTAAACGCTTCTTCAATGAGAGTTCAATATTTCTTTCATTTTAAAGCAAAATTTACATACAGAGAAATGCCAAAATCATAAGTGTATATTCTTGAATTTTGACAAATGAGTTTTTGATATGTGTAACTGAAAACTTTATCAAGACAGAGAACATTGTTTTCACTCCTAAAATTTCCATCATTCCCCTTCCTAGTCAATCCCCTGGCAGAGGCAACAGCTTCTTTGATTTTTCCACCATAGATTACTTTTCCCTGTTCGGAATTTCATGTACACAGAATAATTTGATATGTGCTTATATTTGTTTATTCATTCAATAAAACATTTATTCAGCACCTACTATATGCTCACAGACATAGGCATGCTATCTGTTCATGGGAGTAATGAGTTCTCCCCCACTGATGAAAAGGCTAGAGGTATTTCTAGACGTGGGCTGTGGCCTCCTGACCCCTCCCCTTCAATCAAATTGTCACCAAGAGAACACAGAAAGCCAGGCCTCATAAACAGAAATGCAGGCCCCCTGTGCCAGGTGGGCCCTGGGCTCCTCCGACTCCCCTCCCGCTGGCCACACTGGCTCTGGAGGCCTCTTACCAGCCCCACCCCAACTCCCACTCACTTCCCACACCAGAGATTAAGCCACACTTCTCTGTGCAGGTGGGCAAGGGGGGTGTCACAACTGAAGTCCAGGCAGTACCCAAATAGGTACGAAGTGCAGATGAGCTGACAGCTGGAAGGGACAGGACAAGCAGAGGCACATAGTCCTGAGACCCCTTGGAGGGGAGGGGACAAGGATGGGGGCGGAGAAGAAAGCTTGAAGAGAGGAAACATCGCAGGTCCCTGAGCAGTCAGTCGGACTGGGTAGCTGAACAGAACTTACCTGGAGCCACTGGGAACCTGGGCATCATGCTTTTGCCCTCCAAGAAGGACCTCAAGAGTGCCCTGGAGGTCTTGGCTGTGTTCCAATGGGCCCTGAGTCCCATCCTTACTAGTGAGTCTTCAGCCTTTGGTAAAGTGACCAACAGTCCTGGTTTGCCTGGGATTGAGGGTTTTTTTGGGTTTAGCAGGACTTTTGATGCTAAAACCTGGGTGGTTCCAGGCAAGTCAATAAGGTTGGGCACTCTGGCCTCTGAGCTGACATATCTGGGCAATGTACTTGGGGATCAGTGAGTGTGCCTGTGGGAACATGTGTGCATCTGGGTGTGCACCTCTGTAGGGGTATGTGTGTGTGAGTGAGCCTTGTTGCAGATGTGTAGGTGAGCCCTTCTGAATTCACCTACACTGGGGCATGGAGGGCATGTTTTGGGAAGATTGGGCCAGGATGAAAAGGAGGTCCACTGAGGCTAGCCAAGGAAAAGGGTTTAGCTGTTTGGGCAGGCCATCGGTGGGACAGAGATGTCCCAGTGGCAGAGGGAGGCTCTGAAAACCTCTCACCCAGGGGAATCCAACAATTTATCCATCCATTTTTACCACTACCAACGCCACAACTTTGTGGAAGTTACTTACAAACAAGCCACTGTGTTCCATGTGCTGAAGCAAACCATCCTTATGGGAGGGGGACCCAGAAACAACTTCTCACTTGTCAGGTGGTTTAGGTGAGTACTAGCTGGGGGCAGGGGCATGAACTAAATGACCCCTGGAAGATGGCTGGGAAGGAAGACTGCAGGGTGGAGCTGGGAGCCTGGGGCTTGCCAGTGAGTAGGGAGAATGGACTAGAGAGCAGGGAATGGAGGGTTCAGAGTCCTGTCTGGGATGGACATCAGGACTCCCCAAAGCTGTAAGAGCAGTGTTAACCTAGGAATGATGGGTAATCAGAGCAGGAAGAGACTGGGAGAAAGGAATTCATGCATATTAGGCACTTACTTTGTACCAGATATTTTCACACCTATTATTTAATTTTAGCCTCATGCCAACCTTATGAGGCAGCTTTTATTATGCATAATAACATAATAATACATACTAGTAGCTACACATAATGATAGCTATCACTCACATAATATTAACTAACATTTATTTCACCCTTTTCTCATGCCAGCCACTGTTCTCACCTTGATAATCTTTGTATAGATGAGGGAGCTGAGGTCCATGAAGTCTGAGTGGTCTGTCCAAGATTACACAGTCAGGAAGTGGAGGAGCTAGCCTGGGAGTTGAGCTCACAAGGGCCAGGTTCCAGGCTTTGTGGCCCTTTCCCTTGAATGTCCTCACTGCTGATTGGGAGTTTGGGTATGGACGTGTTCCTGGAGTGCAAGCCAGGCCAGAGAGGAAAGAGGAAGCCAGGCCTTCTGCATATGTAAAAATTCCTGACTGAAAGATGGAACAGACCAGCTAAGAATGGCCTCTTACTGAGGACAAGGGCCCAGCCGGGCCTCTCCATTCTCCCTCCATGGGGCACAGTCCCTGGCGCATTCTCTTCAGTAAGGGCTGAGTCCCCTGTCTGGCAGGAGTGGTAGCTATCCTCACTC
>JAVSCE010013505.1:0-24606 GCA_032199065.1 Smutsia gigantea
GGGAAAAGGGGGCATTATGATTAGCAGACATAATGTAAGGGGGGGCACAGGGAGGGCTGTACATCTTAGAGAAGACAAGTAGTGACTCTATAGCATCTTACTATGCTGATGGACAGTGACTGTAATGGGGCATGTGGGGGGGACTTGATGAAGTAGGGAGTTTAGTAACAATAATGTTACACATGTAATTGTAGATTAACGATACAAAAAAAAAGACAAGGTAACACAGAAGCATTTATATTCATTCCTGATGATTGATAACTGTAGCAGACCACCTTTCTTTTTGTTAAACTGAATTTATTGCAATAAGCCATTACTGCACCTATGAGGCCTTCTCCTTAGAAAAGAGAAGCTCCCACCGAATGCCTCCTCGAACCCAGCACTGCATATTCATAGAAGTGAAATGAATGTCTTGGTTTCTATCAGTAGCAACTGGAATCAGGTCTGGGAACCTGAAAGGAGTAGATGTGGAACACAGTGTCTTGGCGAGGCCTGGATCTGTGGCCTTATTCTGTGTAGCGACGAGGGTTAGTTACTTTCTACTGTGGATGCCTGTGAGGCGAGAGAGTCCTAGAATTACTTTGCCACTACGATATAATGAGTTATAAGAAACAAATATTTGGTCATCCAGGTGGTCAAAATATATCTCTCAGATATAACTGGTCTTCATCTATGGTTCCTGAAAATGCTTCAGAGCCTTAAAGGTGAAACGGGTGTCTTGTGATGTTAATGGAGAGGATTTTGGACCCCACCCAAGTTTAACAGCTGGCTCCCAGGGGAACCAACATTGTGACTAGAGGATGGGAACTCTCTGTCCCCAGCCACCAACCCTGGGGAGGGGAGAGGGCAGAGAAGCTGGAGGTTAAATCGGCCAATGACCAGTGACTGAGTTCATCATGACTATGCAATGAAGCCCTCACAAAAACCCCTGAGAAGGGCCTTTATCTATTTTATCCTGTTTTTTTGTCCTGAGAGCTTCCATGCTTGGGAAACCAGAAAGCTTTCACTTGCTTGCTAGCCAAGTCCAAGCTCCCGAGGTCAGAAGCTCTTTATTTGGTAACCTCACCCTGTGTATCTCTTCATTTGGCTGTTAACTTGTATCCTTTATTAAACTGGTAAATGATAACTGTTTTCCTGAGTTCTGAGCCACTCTAGCAAATTAATGGAATCTAAGGGGGAGGTTGTGGGAACCTCCAATCTGTAGCCAGTTGGTCAGAAGCACAAGTAACAGCCTGGGACTCATGACCGGCCTCTGGAGTGGGGAGTGGAGGGCAGCCTTGTGGGACAGAACCCTTCACCTTGGGAAATCTGGTGCTGTCTCCAGGCAGATAAAACTCAGAATTGAGCTGGGTTTTCAGTCATGCTGGCGCTCCTGTGTTGGGTGCATATATATTTATAATGGTTATATCTTCTTGTTGGACTGACCCCTTTATCATTAGGTAATGTCCTTCTTTATCTCTTGCTACTTTCTTCGTTTTGAAGTCTATTTTGTCTGATACAAGTACTGCAACACCTGCTTTTTCTCTTTGTTGTTTGCATGAAATATCTTTTTCCATCCCTTCACTTTTAGTCTGTGTATATCTTTGGATTTGAGGTGAGTTTCTTGTAGGCAGCATACAGATGGGTCTTGCTTTTTTATCCATTCTGTTACTCTGTGTCTTTTGATTGGTGCATTCAGTCCATTTACATTTAGGGTGATTATTGATAGATATGTACTTATTGCCATTGCTGGCTTTAGATTCGTGGTTACCAAGGGTTCAAGGGTTGCTTCTTTACTATCTAACAATCTAACTTAACTTTCTTGTTAAGTTATTGTAAACACAGTCTGATGTTTCTTTCTTTCTCTCCCTTCTTATTCCTCCTCCTCCATTCTTTCTATAATAGGTGTTTTATTCTTTGCCTTTAGTTAGTATTTGGATGATCTGCTTTCTTTGCTATGATTTTATTTTCTCTGGTGACATCTTTTTAGCCTTAGG
Source organism: Smutsia gigantea (assembly GCA_032199065.1). Taxonomy (NCBI): domain Eukaryota; kingdom Metazoa; phylum Chordata; class Mammalia; order Pholidota; family Manidae; genus Smutsia; species Smutsia gigantea. The sequence continues at coordinate 1,977 of JAVSCE010013505.1, forward strand.
AGCGCTTCCCTCTAGAGCAGTTCCTTTAAGATGTCCTGTAGAGGTGGTTTATGGGAGGCAAATTCTCTCAGCTTTCACTTGTCTGGAAATTGTTTAATCCCTCTGTCATATTTAAATGATAATCGTGCTGGATACAGTATTCTTGGTTCGAGGTCCTTCTGTTTCATTATGTTAAATATATCATGCCATTCTCTTCTGGCCTGTAAGGTTTCTGTTGAGAAGTCTGATGATAGTCTGATGGGTTTTCCTTTGTAGGTGATCTTTTTTCTCTCTCTAGCTGCCTTTACTACTCTGTCTTTATCTTTGATCTTTGCCATCTTAATTATTATGTGTCTTGGTGTTGTCTTCCTTGGGTCCCTTGTGTTGGGAGATCTGTGGGCCTCTGTGGACTGTGAAACTATTTCCTTCCCCAGTATGGGGAAGTTTTCAGCAATTATTTCTTCAAAGACACTTTCTATCCCTTTTTCTCTCTCTTCTTCCTCTGGTACTCCTATAATATGAATATTGTTCCATTTGTGTCAGGGGCTGTTGTCATTTATGACACCATCTTGTGAGGGCTCAGCCATCGCCTATACTAACCACAAAACCTGTACTCACCCTTCCTCTTTCCTTTCCCCCCCTCCTCTCTGCTAGAGCACAAGAACAAAAGGACTCCATCTTGTTGTTTACTTCTTCTTGGTCAGTTTCCCGCCACAGCTTCCCGCTAAGTCCTCGACCAGGTCCGTTGCTTACGTCAAAGACTACTGAGCATGTGCACAACTCGGTGTGTGATTGGACTTTGTAAGCTACCTCATTATCATAATGGGCAACCAACCAGAAAAAGCTACTCCCTACCACGCCCCTTCAAATGCTATATATTCCTTGCCTTTTCTGTTAATAAAGTAGAGCTTGACAAAAAACTGCAGGCTCTCCGTGTCATTTTGTCTCATCCCATTTCATAGGTAGTCGCGGCTCCCCCGAGGTCTCCCATGTCTTAAGAAGCCCTCGCTGGCGAGGACAACTGGCGCCCAACGTGGGGCTCGAGGATCGTAGCCCGCCTACCTAGAAGAGAAAGTAGTCGCAGCTGCGCAGGATTCATCGGGCTATCAGCTCGAGAGCCGCCCGATCGGTGACGACGAAAGCGGACGGCTAACGGGTAGGTCCATTCGGACGTTCTCTTAACTCAAAATGGGACAGGAACTGTTTAAGGAGGCGCAGTTCTTAAAAGATATTCAACAGTGCCTCCGAGAGAGAGGGGCACACGTTAAAAAACAGGATCTCTTGAAGTTTTTTCAGTATATCCAGAAAGTCTGCCCTTGGTTCCCCCAAGAAGGAATCGTAGACCCCAAACGCTGGGACCGTGTAAGACTTTGCCTTCAGGCGCACTATGAGGCTGTCGGACCTGAAAAGGTCCCTATTCAAACCTTTTCATACTGGAACATGATAAATGACATTTTCTCTCATGCCAAAAAACTTTCACCCCTCTGCAGCCCAAGCTGTTGTCTCCGCCACTAAATTTCTTACTACCACTCCCACTCCGTCTCGGGCACCCTCTAGACACACTGTTGTGGAAATTCCTCCTGAAGATCTCCCATCTCCACCCTCTCCTCCCTCACCGCCTCCGCTCTCTTCTCCCCCTTCGCCCGTACTTTCTGAACGGCCTCCGCCTGCCTCTATCTACCCTGTTCTCCCCTCTGATCCTGAGCCCTTTCCCTCAGAGGACCCCCCCCCTCATCCTCTTCCTAGTCCTCAAAGTAATCGCCCTCCTCCATATGGTGGCCACAACCTCTCCCACCCCCTCCATTTTCATCAACCTCCACCTCTCTGTGCTCCTGTCATAGACCCACAGCTTCGCTCCCTAATCTCTCATTCGCAGGCTGCACTTACTTCTGACATACAAGACCTTAAAAACATGATTCAACTACAGACCGAGCGCAACGCTCTCGTTAAAGAACTCCAAGGCCTTCAACTCTCGCTTACCCAGCCTGTCAGCTCTCTTAACCTTCCCCAACACTTCAATCCGGTCCCTTCTTACCCTCCTAAATCTCATAAAAAACTCTCAGCCCCTAAGCATAAAACTCCCTTTGTCTTTCCCGTTTGCACCCGTTCCTCAGATAACCCTGCTGCTGCCGACGGCTTATCTACCACGGCTGCCGCCGCGCCATTTGATAGTGAAAGTAACCATTCTCTCCGCATGCGCTCCTCCTCCTCCGAATGTGAGGCTGAGGAAGACACAAAAAATTCCTCTTCTGACGATGAGGGCCGCCCCCCTCCCCTTGTCTTACGGCGTCCTCGTTCGCTGCGTTTTAAACACCTTAAAGAATTGCAGCATGCAGTCTCCCAATACGGTCCTTCCGCTCCTTTCACTCTGTCACTTTTAGATTCCATCTGTGAATCCCTTCACCCCACTCCGTCCACCTGGTTCCACCTAGTAAAAGCTGTCCTTTCTAGAGGGGACTATCTCCATTGGAAAACTGATTATGATGATCGCTGCCGTTCGTTTATCAGTAGTATGCCCTCTGCTCAAAAAAGAGCTGAGCGTTGGAACATCAATAAACTTTTAGGTACTGAGCCTTATGCTAATCCTGAAAACCAGAAGCAATTTAGCCAAGCCATCTTAACCCAGGTACAAGCAGCAGCTTTAGCAGCCTGGAAAAATCTCCCTACTAAAAGTTCCACTTCTTCTTTATCCAAAATCAGACAGGGAACACAAGAATCCTATACAGATTTTGTGGGCCGCCTAACTGAGGCCGCCGAACGCATTTTCGGCCCCCAAGAAAGTGAAAGCCCATTCGTTCTCCAATTAGCATATGAAAACGCTAATCCTGCTTGCCAAGCAGCGCTGGGAACCGCCGAGGAAAATCCCTTACAGACTTTATCAAACTCTGTTCAGGGATTGACTCAGCTTCACATGCCATCGGCATTGCAATTGGAGCAGCCTTATCCTCTAACAAACCCAATGTCTGTTTTAAATGTAAACAACCTGGACATTGGGCTAGAAATTGCCCTATGGCCACACAAGGACAAACCCAAGCCACTCAGAAAGTAACTCCCAGCCCTGTTTTACCAGCTACCGTTTGCCCCAAGTGCCGTCGTGGCAAACATTGGGCTAATCAATGCAAATCTAAAACAGATATCGATGGACAGCCCATCAATCAAAGTCCATCGTTTCCCCAAACTCTAATACCTCACCAACAGCCTTCGGGAAACGAACCATGGGGCCAGCCCTCGGCCCCTCCCCAACTCCAACCTGCCCCGAGGGCATTAGGGCACAATCCTTACAGCGCGCCACCCCAGGGAGCGCAGGCCTGGACCTCAGTCCCTCCTCCCACACAATACTAACCCCTAAAGAGGGACCAACAATCATCCCCACGGGAGTCCATGGGCCCCCTCCCCAGGGCATGTTTTTCCTTATCATTGGACGAGCTTCATCTACCCTCAAAGGTCTTGTAGTCCACCCTACTCTAATAGACAATGACTATACAGGAGAAATTAAACTTATTGTATCTTCCCCCTTAGGAGCTACTCTTCTGTCTGCAGGTACTCGCATTGCACAAGCTATTCCCCTGCCTCTATCTTCTTCCACCTATCCTTCTCAAAGCAGTTGCCGGGGAGCCTCCACCCCTGGTTCCTCAGATGTCTATTGGATGCAAAAAATTACTACTAATAGGCCCACCCTCCAGCTTAAACTTGATGGAAAAACCTTTCAAGGCATATTAGATACTGGAGCTGATGCTACAGTCTTATCCCAAACCCATTGGCCTCAATTATGGCCCTTACAGCCCTCATTAACCCATTTACAAGGCATTGGCCAGTCCAGCAATACTTTACAAAGTTCAAAATTTTTAAAATGGGAAGATTCTGAAGGAAACAGTGGCCTAGTTCGCCCTTTTGTAGTCCCTGGACTCCCCGTTAACCTGTGGGGAAGAGACATTTTAGAACAATTAGATGTTGTCCTTTGCAGTGGTAATGAATTTGCCTCCAGGCAACTGAAAAAACAGGGGTGGTCCCCTGGGTTAGGACTGGGAAAAAACTTACAAGGTGACCCTAGCCCCATAACAATCACTACGAAAACGGATAGAACAGGTTTAGGGTACCCCCAAACCCCTCAAAATTTTTCATAAGGGCTATTGACACTCCTGCACCTTGGGCTGATGCTATCACTTGGAAAAGTGATGAGCCAGTCTGGGTTGATCAATGGCCCCTCTCTTCTCAAAAAGCCCAAGCTGCTTATCAGTTGGTGCAGGAACAACTAGAAGCAGGACACATTGAACCCTCTACCTCCCCATGGAATACCCCCATCTTTGTTATTAAAAAGAAATCAGGCAAATGGAGACTTTTACAAGATCTCAGAAAAGTAAATCAAACTTTGCAAATTATGGGAGCCTTACAACCAGGCATCCCGTCCCCCATCGCCATCCCTGTTGATTTCCACAAAATTGTCATTGATTTAAAAGATTGCTTTTTCTCCATACCCCTACACCCTCACGACAAAAAGAGATTCGCCTTTAGTGTCCCTGTTGTCAACTGTGTAGGCCCTATGCCCCGCTTTCAATGGAAGGTCCTCCCCCAAGGAATGGCTAATAGTCCTACACTCTGTCAAAAGTTTGTTGCTCAAGTCATTGATCCATTCCGCTCACAATACCCTCATATCTACCTCATCCATTACATGGACGACATCCTCTTGGCCGGACCTAACCATTCTGAAGTCCTCTATTTATCACAATTAATTATAAAAGCCTTAAGGGATCAAGGACTTCAAGTAGCTCCCGATAAAATTCAGTTACAACCCCCCCATACCTTTTTAGGCTTTGAACTATTTCCCTATAAGGTAAAAACACAGAAACTCACCATTAGGACAGGACACTTACAAACTTTAAATGATTTCCAGAAGCTTTTAGGAGACATAAATTGGCTACGTCCTTACCTCCATATTACTACAGGAGACCTTAAACCTCTATTTGATATTTTAAAGGGGGATTCTGACCCCACGTCAAGCAGAAGCCTCACCCCTGAGGCTCAGGCTGCTATCGATAAAGTTTCCACAGCTATCCAGCAACAAGGAGTTTCTTACTATGATCCCACAAAACCTCTGCTCCTAATATTGTTTCCTTCCACTTTTACCCCTACTGGAATTCTTTGGCAACAAGGACCTCTGTATTGGATACATCTCCCCGCCTCTCCCTCAAAAATCCTTACTACCTACCCTTCTCTTATGGCAGCCCTAATCATAGAAGGAAGAACAGCCACCCGAAAACTCTTTGGGAGAGACCCTTCATCCATTGTCACTCCCTATGCAGAGAAACAAATAGAATGGCTTATGCAGAATGAGGACTCTTGGGCACTGGCCTGCATTGGCTTTCTGGGAACATTCTCATGCCATCTTCCCTCCGATAAGCTACTTCAATTTTTACAAACAACTCCACTTGTATTCCCCAAGGTTACTTCTTCTCGGCCTATTCCAAATGCCTTGCTGGTCTTTACTGATGGCTCCTCCACAGGTCTTGCAGCCATCCATTCCTCTAGAGACCAAAAAACTCTCCAGACACCTTTTAAGTCCGCACAGCTTGTGGAGCTATACGCTGTTCTGCAGGTGTTTATAGATCTCTCAGATCAGACCTTTAATCTATATACTGACAGCTCTTACGTTGCCCAATCTGTACCCCTTTTAGAGACTACTCCCTATATCAAACCTTCTACTAATGCATCTCCTTTATTCTGCGACATACAAAGGCTTATACTAACACGGAGACATCCCTTTTTTATAGGACACATAAGAGCCCATTCCAATTTACCAGGACCCCTAACTAAAGGAAATGATACTGTTGACCAACTTACAAGATTAGTGGCTCATGTATCTACCTCTACCCCCCTCACCCAAGCACAAGAAGCTCATAAGTTACACCACCTAAATGCTCAAACCCTTCGTCTTCAATTTAAAATCACTAGAGAGCAAGCTAGAGCCATTGTAAAAAACTGTCATAATTGTGTCATGTTTCTCCCTGAGCCTCATTTGGGAGTCAATCCCAGGGGGCTTATCCCCGGAGAGTTATGGCAAATGGATATCACTCACATCCCCTCCTTCGGTAGTCTAAAGTATGTTCATGTTACCATTGACACATTCAGTGGTTTTATTTTTGCCTCTCTACAGAGTGGTGAGGCCGCCAAACATGTCATTTCTCATGTCCTCCAGTGCCTCACTGTACTAGGAATTCCTAAATGTATAAAAACAGACAATGGTCCTGGGTATACTGCTAAAAACTTCAAAGAGTTTTGCCAGTGCCTCCAAATAAAACATCTTACTGGCATCCCATATAATCCTCAGGGACAGGGGATTATAGAGAGAGCTCATCAAAAGGTTAAAAATCAAATTTCTAAACAAAAAGAATCATCCACAGAGCTCTCTAACTACTATAAAAATCCTAAAAATCTTCTCAATCATGCACTGTTCGTCCTCAACTTCTTATCAGTGGACGAACAAGGCAAGTCTGCAGCAGACAGACTATGGCATCCGGCCACTAAAGATACTTATGCTCAGGTCCTTTGGAAGGACCCCCTAACTAATCAGTGGCACGGACCCCATCCAGTACTTATATGGGGAAAAGGACACGCATGTGTCTATGATCAAGAACACCAGTCAGCCAGATGGCTCCCAGAAAGATTAATAAAATGTGTTAATAACATTTCATCCAGGGAAAGCAACCCCTGAGATTTCCCTTCTTTTACCTTGCAGAAAAATGCTGCTGCTGTTGCTTCTGCTCTGGCCTCCTCTCGTCCTTGGCACCTCCAGACGGACATCTCCTCATCAGCTGTTCAACTACACATGGCAAGTTATTAATGAAGCAGGAGATGTTGTCCATTCCATCTCAAGCGTGAGTTCATCCACCCCCTGGCCCACCTTAACCCCTGACTTGTGCAAGCTTTCTCTTGGTGCCTTAGATTCAGGATGGGGCACCAGCCACCTGCTGGCCCCTTCTTCTCCAACACCCCCCGATGACCGCAGTACCACTGGCACTAAAGGATACTGTTCTAATGCCATACGGCGACAAGAGCTAACCCAAAATCTCTCCAACAAAACCCGATCATGGAAAGATCTTGGGCCTAGATACATCCAAGGATTTTATGTCTGCCCCGGACTTCATAGAGATCGAAGTCTCAATTATAAATGTGGTTACCAGTCAGACTATTATTGTGCCTCATGGGGCTGTGAAACCACCGGAGACACCTATTGGCACCCCTCTTCCAGCTGGGATTATATAATTGTCAAAGCAAATATCTCCTCTGCACCTAAAGAAAATGACCTAATAAATAAGTGGGGCACTCCCCTTTCTATTACCTTTACTGATCAAGGAAAAAAACAAGATTGGACCACCCGAGGATTTGAGTGGGGACTCCGCTTATATGTACATAACCATGATACAGGACTCCGTTTCAAAATAAAACTCCTTAAGACTCCCCCTAGCAGTGTTCATGTGGCGGCAGGCCCCAATAAAGTACTTAGCGCTGGGAGCTCCAACCGCTTAGCTCCTATTCCCCCCTCCCATAACAATACCACCCTTACCACTGACCCTCCACCCCTGCAATTAACCATGCCCCCTGCACCACCCTCTTCTGAACAAACTCTCCTCAACATGCTTAAAGAATCGTGGAACTTACTCAACTCCACGCAGCCCGACACAGCCTCTAATTGTTGGCTTTGCTTCCACTCCTCTCCACCATTCTATGAGGGTGTAGCAGTTCTTGCTAACCTTGTGCCTACCAACAACACCCAAGACATGTTTAGATTTCAAGCCTCTCACAAAGAAGGATTAACCCTGACTCAGTTATCAGGGATAGGAACATGTGTTCATAGCCAATCTGTCAACCCACCCCAGGAAATCATGCCGTTATGCAATCAAACCTTCACTCCCTCTCCCTATGACTCCTATATACTTGCTCCTAAAGGGACATATTTTGCCTGTGCCACTGGCCTTACTGCTCATATTTCTGTCCAAGCATTGTCTACTCACCATGATTTTTGTGTTCTAGTTCAATTAATCCCCAGGATTGACGTCTACTCAGCAGACCAATTCTTCCCTCTCCTACGTGAAGATTCCAGCCGTCGAGTCAAAAGAGAACCTATCGCTGCCGCCACCCTGGCCCTTGTCATTGGCCTTGGTGCTGTGGGCGCTGGAACAGGCATCGCCTCCCTTGTTGTTTCTGACCAACAGTACAATAGACTTGCTGCAGCCATAGATGCAGATTTAACTGAAATTCAGAAAGGCATTACAGCACTCACTGAATCACTCCAGTCACTAGCTGAAGTAGTTCTCCAAAATAGACGAGGCTTAGATCTTCTCCTCCTCCAACAAGGAGGCCTTTGTGCAGCTCTCAAGGAGGAATGCTGCTTCTATGCAGATAAAACAGGCATAGTAGAAGACAGCATGAAAAAAGTCAAAGATAGCTTAGAGAAACGCAAAAAAGAAAGAGAGCAAAATGAAAGTTGGTATCAGAACTGGTTCTCCACCTCTCCCTTTCTAACCACCTTACTCCCCTCTATTCTTGGCCCCTTACTTGGACTCCTTCTGCTTATTTTATTTGGCCCTTGGGCCCTACGGAAGCTCACACAGTTCGTAAAGGATCAAATAGATGATCTACGAACCAAGCCTATCCAAGTCCACTATCATCGCCTGGACCTCACCGAGCGGGGGCTAGATGACTACAATGGTATCTGCCCAAATGACACCCCTGTCTTTTGAGACGCTAGAACCTACCAAGCAGCCTCAAAGCGTCAAGATCCTGAGAGCCCATGGCGAGAATGTGTGTAACAGAGCCTATGTGCCAAAAACTACGCAGATTTGGCTTTCAGTGCGGGAAAAATAGTCAAAGACGGGTAAGATCTAGCAAGTACAATAGCAACCTAAGACAGAGACTAAGCCTTAGCTGCTTAAGTTCCTCCATGACGGGTAAGCATTGTACCTCTGCTGGACAACCTAAGACAGACATTTTTCCGAAAGCCCGAATCCTGCGATGCACACAAAGCCTGCCCGCTGCAGCCACACGCAGCCTAAGACCGGCCTCAGTTTCCGCCCCTCAAAATATAAAAGTAAGGGGGAACTGTCAGGGGCTGTTGTCATTTATGATACCATGTTGTGAGAGCTCCTCCACCTTCTATACTAACCACAAACCTGTACTCACCTTTCCTCTCTTTCCTTCTTCCCCCCCTCTCTGCTAGAGCATAAGAACAAAAGGACTCCATCTTGTTGTTTACTTCTTCTTGGCCAGTTTTCCCGCCACAGCTTCCCGCTAAGTCCTCAACCAGGTCCGTTGCTTACGTCAAAGACTACTGAGCATGTGCACAACTCGGTGTGTGATTGGACTTTGTAAGCTACCTCATTATCATAATGGGCAACCAACCAGAAAAAGCTACTCCCTACCACGCCCCTTCAAATGCTATATATTCCTTGCCTTTTCTGTTAATAAAGTAGAGCTTGACAAAAACTGCAGGCTCTCCGTGTCATTTTGTCTCATCCCATTTCATAGGTAGTCGCGGCTCCCCCGAGGTCTCCCACGTCTTAAGAAGCCCTCGCTGGCGAGGACACCTTATGATTAGGCAAGTTAGAAAACACTTTCCTAATTTGCTTATCCCTTCTCTAAGCACACTTCACCAATTTTGTAAAAGGTGGTGTCTTAGAGACTATGGGGACAGAGCAGAAATAAATGTGGCCCCTGCCCTCCAGGAGATCACAGTCAAGCTTGTGGTCCATCCAGAAAGCTGGTAGTTGATCCTTTGGTCTTAGAATTTTCTCAACTCGGTGATGCAGATGAATCAGCTGTAGCGGTGTATTCAATAAGCAGCCAGTCAAGAAATGCTGGTGGAGTGTTTGTGCAAGATATGACTCCTGAGACCTGAAATGGTCATGTCTCAGAACCAATCCTTCAGTTCAGCCTTTCTAAGGACAGGCTACATCAGAAGACCAGGGGTGACTCATGAGTCTGTATAATAAAATAATACACTTATAAAAATCATAACATTTATCACGTGCTGAGCACTGCGCTAGACAATTTTCCTTGAGGCCCCTTGAAGTTAAGGACTGCTTTGTCAGACAGCTCTATCCCCAGCTCCCTGGCACTTAGTAACTGCTCAATAGATTTTGTTAAAGAAATAAATTAATATATTATTAACTTATCTAATCTTCAAAACAGCTCCCTGAACCAAATACCAAATACTCCAGATATTCTAAGACTCCGGGAAGGAGCCCAGAGAATCTGTATTTTTAGCAAGCTTTTTGAGAAATTCTTAAGATTGGCCATATTTGGGAAGCAGGAAATCTGGACAACTCCTTAACAGATATTTAAGTCCCCTGAGATATATTTTCACTCAGTGTTTTTTCAACTTCTGGAACATTCCAAAGACAAGAAACTCATCACTGATTATGGTAGCCCACACCATAACCCATACCGAAGCCTAATCTTTTAATTATCAGGTGTTCTTCCTTGTGATTAACTGAATGTTACCTTTTCTTCACTTCTACCCAATGTTCTTATTTCCTTTCCAGGGAAAGGACCATGCCTACAACATTCAGCTCTGGATTGCCAGTATAATGAAGATTTAGGATCATAAAACTATGGTCTTGAAGCAATAGGAATGCTGAATCTATGGCCTGATCCAAGATGAGAGGTCTAGACTCCTGGACTCATTAGAAATAACACTGCGCCCTAAGTTTAGATGAAACATGGATTCAAATTCCATAAACTTAGGTCTGAAACTTGACTCCTAAGCATACTAGTTATAGGACCTTGTGTAAATCACCTAGGCTCTCTAAACTTCAGTTTTCCCATGTGTGAATTGGGAATATAAAATATACCATTGTGAATATAAAATATAATAGCTAACAATAATAAAAACAAAAATCACATATAACAATAAAATAATAAAAACATAGCTAACATGTTATTAGGTCCTGAGCACTGTGCTAGATGATTTTCCTCTAAGCCCCTTTGGACTATTTGGTTTGTTTTGCTCATTATATACCCATTACCCAGGACATCGTCTGACCCATAGTAACTGTTCAAAACATATTTGTTAAATAAAAGAGTGAACCCATTAGTAGCTTAACTAATCTTCAAAATAGCCCTCTGAACTAAATGCTACTAGTAACCCTATTGCACACTTGAGAAAACTGAGACTTAATACAATTAAGTTACTTGCTCAACCAGTAGGTGATAAACAGGGTTTTAAACCCAGACACATTCCTGTCACCTCCGATTGGTTATTGCATGGCTTTTGCCATTTATTGCTAACCTTAATAAATCTAACTTTAGATCTGTGTCCTTATACATCATGGCATCTGTTGCTGGAGAGAGAGTGGATAGATTTGGTTGTGATATGCAGCCCCAGCCCTGTCCTGACTCTGTCCTGTGGATGAATGGGGTGTTCAGAAGTTGGGGGCAAAAGAACAGGGTGGCGTTGTCCAGCCTCTGATAGCTTTGCTGCCTGCTTTGTGAGAGATCATGCTTTACCCAGAGCCTTTGGTTGTCTTTTCTTCCCATCGAATAGTCACTGGGAAAAGCAAGAACTTTAAAACTGCTGGACTGAAAATGAAATATGCAGTGGCTCCGGGCTATGTTTTCCCTTTGCCGGGAAGTACTGCCATGATAATTGTTTCTACAAAAAAGAAACTACAACTCTGGCAAAAAAAAAATCAAACCCTCTGTTTGCTTGAACCTATCATAAACCATTGCTGGTAATTATAGAAGCTGATTGTGCGACAGTTCAGTTTAACTTAATTGGCAATTTTTTTTTAAGCCGCCACACAATAAAAATAGTATAGAACGAGTCAGGTTCTAGAGATGGAACATTTAGCTTTGGTGAAATGTCAAAGATCTGCACACGCTGCCAAAGGTGTGGGAATGTAACTCTCTGCTGTCAGCCCTGTTATTTAAGCCCGAGTTCCTTGTGTTTTAAATTCTGTTTCCTGAGTGCACAGTCGGATGTGGGCTCTTATCCTTCGGTGGCTAAACAGGACTTTAAATGGTTGCAGGAAGAAATGTGCCCCTAAAAGAATTTAGAAACTCTGCGCCTGGAAAAGGTGGCTTGTGTTAAGATGAACTAGCTGTGTCCCATTACAATTTAAGTATAATTGTCTCTTTTGGGGGCTCATTTTACTTGATTAAAAAATGGACTGAAACTACCTCTTTTTCCATCCCTGGTGCTGACTCATCCTGTCTCCCGTCCTTTGTCTTTCTTCTCCGTCACCTCCGTCATCACCTCATCACAGCATCACCATCATTTCCATCAGCATCAGACAGACCATCTTAATCATCGTAGTAGTAAAAGCTAGCCTGCTAGTTATGTTCACTTCCATAGGCCAAGGACCGCGATAGATTATCTCATTTACTCTTCACAACAACAATTTACAAATCCATCCATTAGAATGTGGCAGCACCTAGACTCACACTCCTGTCTGTCTGGCACCAGGGCCTGTGATTTTACCCACGATGTTATTCTGTCACTGAAGATTTTTGTCTACAGCTGGGCCCACATCTCTGGAACAAAGCTTAGAGTGCTTTTATAACCAAGGCAGGAAATAAAGCAAAACCTTTGGGCCACCATCCAGGGGGGCTTGAAATGGGTCTTGATGCTTATAGAGCCCATATCTACTGTGTCAGGGATGACCCTTGGGGGCCTGTGTCCCTTCCAGGTGGCAGTCTTCCCTGTGCAGTCACGCTTTCCCATGGCTCCTCCTCTGGGAGGGAGTTCTGCCCCCTTCCTGGCCTGACCTGCCAGGTCCTCAATAGGCTTGGAACTCTTCCTGAATGACAGCACACTATCTGGGGCCAAAGAGACTCCTCCCTGTTCGTTATCAGTCCTTCCCCGGGGCTTGGATTCCCAATCCGTGTGCTGCTGAGGGCCCCGTGGAGGCTGGGCATTGGGATGCTTTAGTCCTTTCTTTTAAATGAAGAGCTCAGTGCTGGGGAGGATTATATTACTGGTACTAACTGCCCTCACAATAACCCTAGCAGGTAGATCTATTGTTTTCCCCCATTTTCCAGGTGGGGAAATGAGACAGAGAAGGGTTAAGTGACTTAGCTAGAAAGTGCAAAGCCAATATATCTAGACTCAGTAAGTTTAATCATAATGCATGCTGTGATATCACAATAGTGTGGGAAATGGTTTAAGGAACCAGAGTTAAAACACATAAATTGATTTACGGAAGTATCCTTCTGCTTCAGACTTACCACATAACGTGGAAGTTGTTGTCAATGTAAAATTTAGGTTCCAAGTCTCCTGACACTTCAATGGTATTTTCTACATCTGAATTACATTTTAGAATACACTTACATTACTGATGCACAAATGCCTGAAACATGCACAATCCAATCACAAATGATTGGATTTCAATTATGATTGTGTACCATATTCTTATACATACAGACATTTTCCTCTCAAAGTATAAATGACCACACTATTAACTATATCCGTGTGTGATTCATTAACATTCAACCATATTATCAATATTCATGTATGTTATTGATACTGATTAGCCAGTTAACAAGGGACGGTAGGGGTTTATGTGCTTAGCATTGGCATATGTCACAATATATATATGAGTAAGAAAATTGCTTTGATAAGAAACATATTTATAATTATAGGTGCAAAGACTTGTTTTGTTGTAAAATAGTAGAAAGAGGGTTCTTACTAATTACACCCTAGAGGTTAGCTGTGGGAACTTTCAAGGGAATCTGAGATGTGTCTGGCTCTCTTGGAAAATGCATTGTAAGAGGTGATCATAAAATAAGACAAAGGAATTCAGTAGGTGGCTCACCAGGCTCCTGTGCTCTGTGGTGCAGAAGAGATGAGAAGCCCTCAGTTCCCACTTGGGACTGGGCTGAGGCTGAAAGCTCAGGTCAATGGCGGCTAACGTGATCCCAAAACTATCCCATGGTGGACATGCCTTGGGAAAAATAAACAAGAAAGGAGGAATAGATTAGAGAAACTTGACAAATGCTCCTCTGGGCAGAAGCCCCAGACACCTCTGCTTGATTGATTGCGGAACTGCAACCATCTCTGTGGACAGCACCAGGGGCTGAGAAGGGACAGCTTGCTTTCCTGATTCAAGCAGCCGAGACAGGGAGAACTGCTGGGCCAGTGCTAGGTGATGTGGATGGTGGCCAGAGAAGGTACTTTCTGAGCATGTCGCCAAAGCTGTCTGTGGGCCAGTCCAGTTCCTTCAGTTAAGATGCAAAGTCACCTTAGCTTCCAGGTGAGAAGGTGTTAGGTGATGAGGACCACTAGAGGCTGAAGGGCCCCGAAATGGGTGTGAGAGGTCTGTCTGTGGCTCCATGAAATTGACTTTGTGGTTCTGTATCTGATTCTGTGCTTCTGTGTAGTCTCATTTTTAAAGGTTCTTGTCTTCATATATATGTAATGACTGCTTTCATAACTCTTAAGCTAATGTAACGCCTTCTAGTTTGGGAGAATAGTTAGATGTCTCATTTAGTTCTGAGGCAGGACTTGGGACACTTAGGAGCAGAGGCTTCAAATGCACTTGAGGTATCTGGATAGGCTTGGAGGGATGGAAAGAAGAAGGGACAGAGAGATGGGCCCCTATTAAGGCAAAGAGGAGGACAGACAGACTGGAGTACCTGCCCTCCTCCCGGGATACAGCTGGGGCTGTGCGGCCCTCTGGGGCACAGGGCTATGCATGTGTGTATAGGCTGGCCAAGCTGTGCCTGGGAGAGAGGGAGAACGTGGCCTGGCACCTTTTCTTCCTCTGCAACTCAGGGTTCATTGCCTTCTGCACGCACACTGCAAGTGACGGGGTGGGGGCAGTTGCTGTGATGGGACAGTGGACTCCTGCGCTGAGGCAGAGCCTGAGTTTCCGGCCTGCTGTGCCTTGGGGCCTGCAGAGAACCACACGGAGCTGGCCTGGTGGCTTGTCAGGGACACCACGTGGCTGCAACTGTGTCGACTTTCGCATGGAGTTTCTCTGGAGAGGAAGCACATTTCCTGCTTTCTCTCCTTGGGGTAATTTAATCGGACTATCTCTGAAAGAGGTTAAGTCTCCAGAGGTTTTGGACTTATGGCAAGAATATGAGACCTATGGAAGAGAACTTTTTGAAAGAAATTTTAAGAACCACTTCAAATATACACAAGTGCAAAGAATAAAATAATATATAATTATAGATCCAATGCTCAGACTTAACAAACATTGACGTTGGGTCATATTCAGATAAAACTCATACAGCTAGTCTGTTTTGACTCCATTTTTGTTTTCTTCCCTTCCTCTCTCCTTGCTCCGTCCTCCTCTTCTTCAGGTATGAACCTTCCCGTACATGTTTTTTAGGTTATGATGCATGAACATGTCCATAAATGACATAAGGTACTGATGTGTTTAGAATTTACTTAAATGCCATCACAGTCTACGAATCCTTGTTCAATTTTAGACCGACATTAACTTTTTAAACTTATTCATTGGGTACAGAACTAGATCTAATTCATTTGTTTTAATTTTTTCTCTCTCTCCATAAAGCATGTATATAGTATTTTATATGATATTCATATACTTTAATGTATCCATTTTTCTATTAAAGGGACTTTCATTTGTTTCTAATTTCCCACATTGTCACATTTAATTTTTAAATGAAATTAGCCTTTATTTTTGCATAATGTGTGAGGTAGGATTCCACATGTCACAGTGTCACTTGCAAAACGGAACATGATTTCCTTTACTGCTCTTTAACGCCCTGTTTTCTGTTTCAAGTGTTGATGTGTTTATAGGTCTGTTTCTGACCACTCTAATAGTCCATTAACTTGTATCTCTGTCTCTGAGCCAATATAATATTCTCTTCATTATTATAGATTTTAGCAAGATTTGATACCTGATAGGGTAAGACCTGCATCTTGATTCTTTAAAATTAGAAAGCTGTGATTTAGATAGTGAGATTGAATTTTGAGTCACTTTACTTGAATTAAAAGCAAAGTGTGAATTCACTGACTCCAAAGAAGTGAGACAAATCATACTGTTGGTAATTAGTCCTCAAAATAATCTTGTGGGATTGAAAGTGCTATTCCCAACTGAGAGCTAATGAAACTATGAGTTGATGATGTTAGGTAACTTGTCCGTGCTAAGACACTTAGAAAGTGGCTTGTACAGAATCTCTGATTTCAAGTGTGTTGTTTTATTAAATATATTTTCCATCAGATCACTTAGAGCTTCTCATGAAGCCCATGAAAAATAGTTGCATCTCTCCTTGGGTAACATGCACTATATATTTTTCTCTTTGGACTCCAGGAAACTTAGATTCAAATTTGTGCTCAACAATTTAACTCAAAAGTTCCTATGACTTAATTATCTATGTATTACCTTTTCTCCTTTTCTTAATATCCTCTTCTAATATGCATTTTTCCATCTTAATATTTAAATATTTACTTCTAATGTTCTGTGTTGATGCATGTAGGTTTTATAGCTAACTTTAAATAATTTCCAAAAAAACCCTTATTGAATATATGTTATTTCTATCTTCAGTGTGCATCCGAATCACCTGGGGTCTTGATGAAATGCAGCTTCCCAGTCAGTAGGTCTGGGAAAGGCCTGAGACTGCATCTTGAAGCAGCTCCCAGGCGATCCTGGTGCTGCTGCTCGTCCAGAACCACAATTTGATGCCCAAGGCCCTACACCCCAGATAAGAAACCTGCACAGTGAGATCTCCAGGAATCTTCAGGGATCCCCAGACCTCCAGGGGAGAGACAGATGCCCACAGGCAGCTGAGAATTACTGATGTTTGCTCAAC
Source organism: Smutsia gigantea (assembly GCA_032199065.1). Classification (NCBI taxonomy): domain Eukaryota; kingdom Metazoa; phylum Chordata; class Mammalia; order Pholidota; family Manidae; genus Smutsia; species Smutsia gigantea. The sequence goes on from JAVSCE010013505.1 coordinate 18,732, forward strand.
AGATTTTCCTTATCTTCAGGTCAACTGGGAAACAAAGGTGTCCTTGGGTGTGATGTTCTTTTAGGCACCTTCCACAGCTACGACACAGGCCTTTCCGGTGAAGGAGGTCCATACAGGTTGCGAGGATGCTCTTCGTTTCTGATAGCAGGTCTCAGCTTTGGCTGCACATTACAATCACTGGAGAGGCTTTTAAAAATCCCTATACCTAAGCTACATTCGAGCCCAATTAAATCAGAAGTTTTGGGGCACAGGGCCTCAAGAATTTTTTAGTCTCCCAGGTGATTCCAAAGTGCAGGCAAAGTTGAGAGCCACTGCTTTGCAAGGAGGGAGAGAAATGGTCCTTTCAATCAGTTTTATGGAGAATCCTGCCATCCCACTGACTCTCCTGAGCTGGGGGAAGCCCTGGGCCAGGCCAACATCTGGCCAGGGCTCTCAAAGTTAATTTTTCCAAAATCATTTCTACTCCCAGCCCCCTGAATTTCCCCCTGTTGGGATACTTTATCAGACCTTGTTCTTCTGGAATCTTCCTATTTTAAGATCCAAATACAAATTAGAGAGTAAACATCTTAAATAACAGATTTTTTTGTACTTGAAAAAAAGATTAATTATAGACTGAATCCACTGTCTCTTCTTCCTTATATGCCTCAATCTGCATCTTCATTTCTTTCTGTCATTATTTTTCATGTCCAAGTTCGCTGTATTAGAAGGCAAATTTCAAATTTTCCTTTAAGTGTCTTGTTTCTATGAAGTAGAAATTAAGGGCATTTGAAATCCACATCACCCTGGAATTGAATCTTGTCTCCTCAAAATATTAACTGTGTTAAAGGGCAAGGTTGTTTCATGAGTTGAAGAGTTAAATTAGTTAGATGAGAATATGTAACAGAATTTCTTCCATTTCATGGAAACTCAAATTTCAGTTTTCTTCCTTCCATCTCTATTAAGAAAGAAGCTGTAATATATCCTTTCATATAACTGATACCCCTCTTTCTTCTAAAAAGAAATTTAAGCAGACTATGAGGAACAACATAAAGCCAATGTACAAACAACTATTTAATGGAAAGCATGTGCCTGAGTGAAATCATTCTTTTAGAGAGATAACTATCACATGCCACCATTATGGAGTAATGTGTTCTTCATAATCTTAATTCAAATGAACAAGTTTTGAATGTAAGAATTGCTTAAAATCCTAAAGAAGCATTGCAATTACTCTTTTTTTCTTAATTTTTTTCTTTCAGCTGAATTCTATGAATTGCAAATAAAAAGACAAATATGTTTACCTATGTTTACCACCCATTCTTTTTTTTTTAGAATTTCAGGGACTTTTCCAACTTAGGCTATTATCACTTTAAATACAGTAAGTTTAGATTTACTGTTTCAAAAAGAAACCCATTCTTATTCCATTAGAATATTTTGTAGTAGTAGAATTTATTTTCTGCCCAAGAGTGAGTAGATTCACATTTCTTATACAGTCAGTGTTCAAATTATAAGTACATGTGGGTATGCAGTTGTGAAATGATGAGATTAGCTATTCTCAGAAGCCTTGGTTCTGAGCTGTAGCCTGGAGAATCTTGAATATTGTTTGATTTCATGACTCCCTAACCTTGTTTCTACCCGCCTTGGTAGAAAATGTGTTGAACAACATATTTAATATTTAAGCTGATGAAATGTTTTGTTTTGAGGAACTTTATAGCTCTCTTTGTAATAAGTAGAGACAGGGCTGCAAGTCAGTGTCTCCTATACAGGAGTGGTAATTCAAACTGACACTGAGGTGGTAAAGAAAAAATGACACTGCATTTGCTTTAAAATTCATAATAGTTTTCACTTCCACAAGAAAGAGGTCCAAGCTCATTTTCCTTTGAGCATGTGGCCCATTATTTAGCACTTTTGGTAGAAACCTAGCTACGGAGAAACATTTACTACTAAAAGAAAAGAAACAGTACAAGCATAATAATAAGGTCATGTGACCTTTAGCTCATGGAGACAGTAGGGAATGATGAGGACTGTGGCGAACCACAGAGCGTGTTTAGTGCTGTCAGATGGAAATGGAGCCCAGGACTTCCAAGCCTTTTGAGTTTGCAAAGGAGATGAGCAGCCTAGATTTTTATGTTGAAATATCCTAACTTCTAAAATATATGTGGTTAAAACCAATTTATGGGACAAATAAAAACATGACTGCCAACCAAATTCAGCCAGAGGAGACCACAAGTTCTCAATTGCTGCTTTGAAAAAGAGAAACCTACCACAAAAAGCCAAGGAGAAGCAATTTCAGAGAGGTGTCTGATATGAAGACTAGCTCCTTTCTATAATGAACCGTTAGTTGTTCAAGAGAAATGTGAGGTGCTGTATGTGTGTGTATATAGACAATGGGCTATCAGAAATCTGCTTGGTTGACTGCGGTATGATACAAAGTAAACCATATTTTTGTGATGGAGTGTTGAGGGTTGAGGGAATGTGTTTGGAGCAAGTGTGGAAGGAAACAGCATGGAAGCCACCACACTGGATGGGAAAGGCATTATGGCTCTGTCCCTGAGGACTGAGTGGCGCTCCCAGGGAAAATGTCAGAGCATAAGAAGGCATGATAGATAGTCCAGATGAGAGGTACCAAGTCGTGGTGAGACAGCAACATGTCAAAGATGAATTACCTTTGGAGGTGATTTTTTAATGTCAACAAATGTTAAACAGAGCTTTTCTGTTCAGCATAGGCCGCATGAAAGTTGAGTGGAAAAAAAAAATTTCCTAGGGCTCTTGCCTTGCATCTTCTCCAAATCAGTTGTTGATTGTGGTTGGCATCCTCCTTGTCTGTTGTGCTGCCCTCTCTCCCCTACTCCTGGAGAAGGGTAGGGAAAACTCCTCAAGCTCACCACGGCCACCCATTCTGTGTCCCAGCCACAAGCTCATTTTTGCCAATCACCATTTCATACTTGCAGTCTGAGAAGGAGTAAGCACCCTGCACACATATTTAGTGGATTCTGGATATGTACTACATGCATTGTTGATTTTTTTTTTCAACAGAGACTTTCCCACATGAGAGAAAGAGGAATTTGTATTCACACTGTTTTGTAGAGTTCTAAAATGTGTTGTGGGGGGATACAATTCAAACACTAAAATAATCCATTTCATGCATATTAATTGATTTTTACATGAAAACAATTCCCATTTGCATGAAAGCTTTGGCAAGTTTTGAGTCTGGGGAAGATTTTATGAACAGTAGTAGGAAAAAAATGAAACCAAACATTGCACTGTTGGCAAATGCTTAAAGGAGACAAGTGTGCTCAGGCTAGGTTTCCTTGCTGCCAGTGGCAGTAAGTCCACTGGACCTCTTGGCCCATTTCTGGCCACTGTTTCCCTATCATCCTGTATCCAGGGGCTCAAGTGTGTGGTTCCTCAGGTTTAAGCCCTAAGCCTCTTTGGTTCCCTAGTGATTGTCTCTCCTTAGGCGAGTTCTCTCTATGCTATGGATTTCAAAACTATCTTTGTGCTGCTGTCTCTCAAACTCACATCTGTGGCCCAGATAGCTCCCCTGTCTGCCATTGCATTGACAGCCCACTTTGATGTCCCATAAACACAGGAAACTCACTTCAAAATGATTTCAACAAAAGGACATTTATGGGCACACATATCACATACAAACAAAAGTATGTGGGTCCCAGGCATGGCTGAATCCAGACGCAATGGCTCCATTTGTCTGTCCCCTTCCCACAGTGTCTGCTGGCTTTGTCTTCCAGGTCAGAGTGAGGCAGCTCCTGCAGTTCCAGCTTTAGGCCCTCCCTCCACAATGTCCAGAGGAAGAGAGAAGGATGCTTCCTGGACCCACTCTCATAAGAATGAGGAAGCTTCTTTCCCAAAAGTCTGAAGAAGCTTTCTTTGAGTTTCTGGGTCTGAACTGGAACATGCCCATCCCCGACCCTTCCTTCCAAGACAATTCCTTGGCGGAGAATGCTTTAGCCTCTCTGTCCCTAAGTTACTCACATGGGAGGCATGTGGAATGACCTTGAGCTTCGACTAAGATTTTTAGCTCTGTCAGATTTTGCACCCCTTTTTTAATATTGAATTTTTGTATTGCTACTTTTATTCCTGTGAAATGAAATTTGTAGAGAATTAAATTTAACTGCATACCTAATTGATATAATGTCCCAATTATAATATAAACCAGAAATGAAAGGAGTTAATCATAACATACTACATATTTCAGTTGGCAAGTGGTGGGGTACAGTTACATTAGAACCTCACTACTCAAAGCGTGGACTCTGGACAAGCAGCAATACCAGCTAGGAGCTTGTTAGCAAAGCAGAACCTCAGGTCCCAGCCCAGACTTACTGAGTGAGAATCTGCATTGTAACTCTACCCCCTGGCACCTCTTGAGTTTGAAACACACTGTACTAGAAGATATAATGTAGTCGGATGTTTCCTGCTATTTGTATGACTACGTGACTATGACAGCCACAAATGTGACTGGTAGAGATGTGCTGTGTTGGCAACTCAGACACCCATTAGTGTCAGGATTTTGGAAATGATGAGCAGCACGTGAGACAAGAATGAAACAAGGTACAATGTGCCCTCAATTTGCATAATAGTTGCATTCCTGAAAAATACAGAACATAATAAATGATGCAGAATTACCATATGTTTACATGTAACATAAGGTTTGGGTTTTAGGACTGTATAACTATAAACAGGTTTTATACCTGATTCAGGTGTTTACTCTTGATTTTTAATACCAGGTAGGGCATTCGAAAGTAGTACAGAATCATGAGACAATTCTGTGGACTTTCCTTTATTTTCTGTCACATCTCCTGCTTCCTATGTATACTAGTACTAAATTTAGTTTGAGGTAGAAAACTAAGCTTCTCTAATCTCGCAAAGCTCAGTGTACGTTCAGGTCAGGTCAGAAAGTGCCTGTTGGACGTTTCCAGGGGTTTCATATAGAGGATAAGCCCAAACTATCACTTTTGGGTTAACCATTCAAGGTATAAATAGGTAGAATGTATCCAGAAGTTGTCTGTTAAAGTTAGTTATGTCACTTGTTAAGATGAAGGCATGCAGATGTGTCTGATATATTGATAATTACCATGAGTCTGGAGATCTTATTTTTGTTCACCACACTATTCCCACTTCTCAGCTCAGTGGTTCCCAAATTTTGCAGACATCGAAATGACATGCAGCGTTGGTTAAAATAAAGATTGCTGGGCCCACTTCCAGAATCTGATTCAATAGGCCCAGTGTGGACCTGAGCATTTGTACTCCTAACAAGTTCCCACATGATGCTTCTTAAATTAGCCAAGGCCCAAGGATCACACTTTGAGAACCACTGGCCCAATAAATATATGAAGGAATTATATTCAACTAATTAATCAACAAATAAGAATATGTACTGATGCCAGGTAGTATATACAAGTCAGACACCATCCTGACCTAAAGGAAGAAATATCAAAAGGGGGTGGGGTGGGGGGGAATAAATAGTAACTGTGTGGATAAGAGCACCAGCAGAAAACAATGTCCTTAAAGTGGGAAACTGAAGAAGGATTAAGGGACGCTGCTCACAGCCATTGTTGGGAAGGGTTCGTGGAACCACAGAGAGGTGAGGCACCCAGGGATGAATTAAGCAAGAGCAGGAAGCTTTTACCCACCTGGGCCTGAAGGGGGGAAGGGAGCTATTAACAGAAACACACTGTAGCCCTGGGAGAAGGACTGCCTGACAGGAACTGTGGCCTCAGGGAGAGGACTTCAGAAACACCTACACTGAGGCCCTGCAGGGATGGAATGGTGGCGGCCGGAAAAAGAGACTCCAGTCTTTTCCGTGATTTCCATGCAGGGTTGCCAGGTAAATATAGGACACCAGTTAAATTTGAATTTCAGATAAGCAATGAATTTCTTT